>JAQQPU010000113.1:105939-140432 GCA_029168905.1 Artemia sp. Kazakhstan ARC1039 | reverse complement strand
TGGGGGGGGGGGGACTTGCACCAGTTTTTCAGAGAAAGTCTTCCAGTTTTTCCAGTTTTTTCAAAAATGTAGGGGGAGCAAAATGTATTCATAACAACATAAAGGGGTGAGTTGTTGTTTTTTCAATGAAAATAAATAAAAATATAGGGGGGGGGGGGGCAATATCTTGGGGGGGGTTATCGTTAGAATATGAATTTAAAATGCCTGCATTTGTCAGTCAAAATGTGAATACGTTAGGTAGTCTTTCAATATCGTAACTTCCCACGTTGATATTCTCGTTTTATTTAAATTATTAACTAAAAAAATTAAATAATTCATCATTCCATATTATTTCAATTATTTAAACCCCAGAAAAGAAACCATGGTTTTTCGTACGGGAATAGGGACTTACAAAGGAGCTGGCTTATCGCGGATTAGAAATCAAACAGTTCGTTTGAATCGAACAGAAATCACGAACTGTAAGTAAGGAGCGACCCGGCTCAATAGTAACCAAAACTCTAAAAACCAGTATTTTAATACCAACAGATACATCAATAGAATCAGATTTTTATGCTGATTTCAAATATGTAAGTTTCATTAAGTTTAGTTATACCCATCAAAGGTTACGCGCCTGAGAAAATTTGCCTTTTTTTAAAAAGGGGGAAACAACCCCTAAAAGTCATAGAACGTTAATGAAGATCACACCATCAAATTCAGCGTATCACAACCCTACCATAGAAGTTTCAAGCTCCTATCTGCAAAAATGTGGAGTTTTGTATTTTTTGCCAGAAGAAAGATCACGGATGCGTTTTTTTTTTTTTTTTTTTTTTTTTTTTTTTTTTTTTTTTTTTTTTTTCAGGGGTAATCGTATCGATTCAGTAGTCCTAGAATATCGTTAGAGGGCTCATCTGAACGGAAATTAAAAGTTTTAGTGCCCTTTTTAAGTGACCAAAAAAATTGGAGGGCAACATGGCCCCCTCCCAAGCTCATTTTTTCCCGAAGTAACTCAATCAAAATTTTGAGATAGCCATTTTGTTCAGTATAGTCGAAAATCTAATAAATATGTCTTTGAGGATGACTTAATCCCCCACAGTTCCTGGGGGAAGGGCTGCAAGTTATGTACTTTGCCCATTGTTTACATATAGTATTGGTTTATGGGAAGTATACAGACGTTTCAAGAGGGATTTTTTTCTGGTTGGGGGGGGGTCTGAGGAGGGGGTTACGGGGGAGGATATTTCCAAGGAGGATGTTTTCTTGGGGGAAGGGACATTTCTATGAAGGGGCACCGGATTTCCCAGCATTATTTAAAAAATGATCAGAGATTAAATAAAAAAAAACAAGTTTTTCAACTGAAAGTAAGGAGCAACATTAAAACTTAAAACAAACAGAAATTATTACGTATACGAGGGGGTTCGCCCCCTAGTCAACACTTCGCCCTTTACGCTAAAGTTTTTAGTACTTTCAAAAGAGCTGTCTATTCTAATTAACCGGCCTTTGTGATTCGGGGGTTTGTGATATTGGGTGAAGCCTAGCACTTCACCAGCAAACCTTTTGAAACCAGTCTCCACCTCTCAATCTTGGAAGAATTTAAATAGGGGGCATAGATTTGATTAAGTTTGTCCATTCAACGCAGAGGAAATCGTCTGTTTTATTTTCCAAACAACAGCTAGGCATTTCCTTGTTAAAAAAAATATTTTTACAATCTACCATATTTCTCGTTTAATTATCCCTGTCTGCTTTTTATCCCAGTATCGCTGATTGATCAGTCTTTTATGTCGCAATCATATTGGTTTGCTTATGATTTCCACATACGTAGATGTTACGATGGCTTGCTTGCCTGTTTTCCAGTAATCTTTCTGAGAACCTTTAGTTTAGGCGGCGGCAAATATCCAGCCACTATTTGTGAATCAGAAGTCGCTCTGGTCTTATGCTAGAAGCCTAGGAAAATTTTATGCTTTGGAGCTCGTAGGCCTATTTGAAATTGTGCTTGGATAAAAAAAAACGGTTGCGATTTGATGTCATCTACAGTGAGTAAATATAATTAGTTGTGTTACTTGTATGATGTACCAAAAATATACACGCAGGGGAAGTGTGCATCTCTTAAGTGTAGGCTACCTAATATTAGTGTTGAGGAGGGTAAAATGTCAGTTTAGTTGTTTCAGACTGACTCCGAATGTTGAGCAGGTTATACCAAATAGCCTACTATATCTAGAGCTTGGAGGATAGCACACATGACAGGATTAAATCTACCTGAATTCCGAAAAAAAAATTCCTTAATTTTGAGTTTTCAATCTCTTTTTCATTGGCTTTAGTTTTTTGAAAATAGACTTTATTTTCGTAAAATTCTACTTTAGCTACTTTTGGCTATCTGGGAAAGGGGTTAAGTTAGGAAAATGAAAGTTTCAGGGATGGGTCTACAGGCTAAAGTAGCCAATGTCCCGGGGAGGTATCTTGAAGTACCTACCTCCACTCCTTTCTCCCTCTAGAGGATCCTGAAATTTGCCTACATGACAGGTCTATACCTATTGAAATTTTGACAAAACACCAAATTTTGAAACAGATTTACAGATCCTTAATCAGGATTGAGTGAAGGTTTTTAACACCAAGTTGTTACGATAACCACATTTCTGGGACACCAGAGCAAGTGTCCCATTGGGTAGATGTGTTAAGGTACCAGGGAAAGTGAAAATCAAATTTGGTTGCTTAAATTCACTCTATGGAAACTTACATTACTGTAAATATCTTTAAAATCATGAAAAATATGGGGTATGTATTTAGATGAGAACCTCAATGTGCAGTTTATGTAGTTTTTGGTAGTAGTGCGCGCCAAACTAAGAAAAAGAAACTTGACTAAAAATCAGCAAGAAAGAAGCTTAAAAAAATTCTGCAGAAAGATGCTACACATAGCAGCTTAGAAAAATAGTTTTTCTTTGGATGTGTTGCAGTCTTTGGGAATCAACAGAATGTTAAAATTGGATTCTAACAAATATCTTTGTCAATCCCGCGTGTAATAGTTTATTGCAAATAATCGCAATATCTTCTTGAGTAAGTAATTATTGTGGTCTATTAAACGAGGTTTGAACATCAAAATGAATTTCTTAAAAAAAAAGAAAATGCAAACTTGTTAGCTTACACGTGGCAATAGATAAATATTCCACAAATTTTCTATATGTAAAAGGATGAATTGCAGCTTATTGAGTTCTGAAGCACAATAAACAAATAATTAAAAGGAATAAGTTTCAATAAGTACTTTTGAAGGGAATTCAATAATTGCAATCGGCTATTGAATGCTAATAATTACAAAAATCGGTTGCGATAACCTTATTCAACGTAGATGGTAAGTTTAAATAGTAAGTTTTCTTATTTATTTTCGCTATTCAATGTGGTAATGCTGGTGAAAACGCGTCACTTTCCTAAAAACGTCATAGCTTTGAAACAACCAAACAAAAAATCTGAAAATCACGGTTTTAAGTAATAGACATAGATGTCTCCAGGGGGGCAATTTTCTTTATTTGCATGTCCATGGTACTTTAGGAATGTGCTGCCGTGCGTCTTTTCGGCATGTGTCCTGGCTTTCAGTGTTGCTAGCACCCCATGGGAAAATAGATTTAGAGGGACTTGTTAACTTAGAACATGAAATTAGCTTAAGACTACATGGAAGGATCTCTAGCAATGATCCCATTGGGCTCACGCGTTGACCTGGTTGTGTATTCTATTCTGTCTCCAATTCCCCCCCCCCCCACCGGTGCCGCTGCCCACGTGTGTACATGAATTAGTTTTGTACGTAACCCCTTGCTCGTGATAAAAATTACATGCATTTTTGGTTCAAATATGTTGCTAAAATAGGAAATTAAGGTGGTCATTCACATTCAATTGTGGAAAATCCCGTGCTGATTTTGTCATTGCCGATAGCTATTTTGTTATTGCCAAGGACTTGCTTCATTATAATCATGGTTAGTTGATTGACATTTCGTTTATTTAGCGATAACAAAAAAAATGGGGAAAGTAATATCAAAATATTTTCTGTAAGCAAATCTTGATACAAATTTACAAATGTATTTGCATAGAAATGTCAAGATTTTTGCTAGCAGGATAGAACAACTGGAAAAATACTGTTTGCTTTGACATTTGCTCCTTCAAACAGTTTTTACTGCTGAATCATTGTCCCATAATCTTATGTACCGTCGCTAAATGGTAGAACAGATAGTGCAAAAAGTCCCTTCTTTACCTTACTTGCACGTAGGAGCAACAGGGGGGGAAGGGGTGGAGACCTACAGCCAATGATTGTGTTGGGGTGCCCAGCCATATGATTTTTTTAGATGTATTAAAATGTATAGAAAATGAATACTTCTACTGCTACTCTTGTTTAAGCATTCTTTTGATACTGCTGAAAAAATGTTGTTTGTACTTCCCAGTATATATTTATGCTTTTAGTATATTTTCTTTCTAATTAAATCCACTATAACTTTTGTGGATTAGAAATTTGTACACAAAGTATAAAGAAAAATGTAAATCGGTGATTTTTTATTAACTATTTTAGTCTAGACGATTGTTCTGTATCCATTTTGATTGTTCTGTATCCTGATTGTTCTGCAAAGATTAGTGAATTTATATGTATAATAAGAGGGTTCTTGGGGGTTATTTCCACGTGAACATAGGATTCCACGTGAACATAGGAAATGGTTATGCTGATGTCCAAAAATAACGTGTATATAACATGTTGTGATTGAGAGTCCTAGTTTGGTCATTCTGGCTGAGCCTTGAGTGGGGAATATGATTGTTTTTTTTTTTTCCTTTTTAGTTCAAATATGCCAGTTTTGAACAAATGAACTCTGGACAGGGATCCTGCACAATTATTGAGATTTAAGTTTCTAGTGGATTGTGTTTTATCATGCCTCCTACACCAAATCATACAATTTCTTTTCCTATTTTAAGGTTTTTTTTCTAATATGATTAATTTCCTAATTGTTATTTACTCATTTTAGAAGGGAGCCATTGAGTTGAATGCTGAAGCATTGAGCCGACTTCAAAACTCCAGCTTCTTAGTCATGGCTTCAAAACATCTTGAAGTTGCTGCTCCCCATGAGCCTGCTTTCGATTTGGAATCTGTGGCTGATTCGGATTCTGACAGTGGTGTTGATCTCTTTGCTGATGATGACGGAAAGTCTTCCTTTTCTGATCGCTCTAAGACGCACAGCGTCAGTCCGTCACGTCTCACTGAAGTTGAGAGTGAAACTCGTTTTGCTGTTCTTAGTTATGAGCAGGTAAAGCGTCTGAATGACGTCCTTACCGAGCCTATGGCTGTTCATGGACGGGGAAATTTCCCTATTTTAGATATAAAATTGTGTGATTTGATTCGTGTAGTTCGATCAAAACTAGAGGCAGATTCCGTTACTGTCAGAGACGTGCGCCTAAATGGTGGCGCCGCCTCACACGTCCTAGCTTCAGAAACGGCGTTACCGTATAACGACACGGACCTTATATTTAATGTTGAACTAAGCTCTGGGCGTGCTTATGATAGAGTAAAATTTGCAACCCTGTCTGCTCTGCTAGACTTTTTACCAGAAGGAGTGTCAAAAAATCGAATGTCAACATGTAGTATTAAGGAAGCTTATGTGAGTAAGATGATAAAGGTAACAGAAGGAGATCGATGGTCCCTCATATCTTTGGGGTCGAAATCTCAAGGAAAGAACGTTGAGTTGAAATTTGTGGATACAATGAAACGTCAGTTTGAATTCTCAGTAGATTCATTTCAAATAGTGCTTGATAGTTTTTTAGTATTCCAAGAGTGTGCACATATGCCAATTAGTGAATCGTTTTATCCAACAGTTATTGGAGACTCTGTTTATGGTGATATTAGAGAAGCATTGTTGCATTTGCATAAAAGACTGATTGCAACACGAGCTCCAGAAGAGATTCGTGGTGGTGGACTCTTGAAGTACTGCAACTTACTTGTGCAGGACTATAGACCTGCATCTCCCAAAGAGCTGAAACAAATGGAACGGTATATGTGCTCTAGATTTTTCATTGATTTCTCAGATATAATGCAACAAAAAAACAAACTTGAAACATATTTATGGAACCATTTCCGTGGTAGTGATCCTGCTCTTGTGTATGATTATTTAATGATCTTGTATACGGTTGTTGATGAATCCACTGTTTGCCTAATGGGACATGAAAGACGACAAACGTTGTCACTCATTGAAGAACTTGGTTACAGTATCTATTATGGGGACCTGAATCGTGTTTTTGTACCGCAACCGTGCGTTCCCCCACAAGCTTATTATTACCCTCAGAGTTATTATTATCCAGCTATACCATCTTTGGCACCTGCAAAAGGGCAAAAAGAAGTTCAAAGTCCGGATACGACATCTTGCTCTTGTCAATGTCATAACTCTTGCAAAACCCAACAGTGTAGTTGAATTTTTTTTTTTTTTTTTTTTTTTTTTTTTTTTTTTTTTTTTTTTTTTTGTACCCTCATTTTTCTGCTGTAAGCATCTGGCAACCCAATAGCAGTAGTGCCAAACTCGGTGATAATGCCTCTATGCAGTTTGTCAAGCCAAAACCAACTTGTATGTGAAATCGCCTAGCTTATTAATGTCATGATAAAGAATTCCTTAATTATACCTATAAAAAAAGAAGTGCTTAAATTGCAAAAATTGGACTTAGTTCTTTAAGTTGGCATAGCAAATTTGTTTCCACTTGAACTTCGCCATAATCGAACTAAATGTATAACCGGTTTACAATTCCTTGTAACTTCAAAATGTTTCTTCATTTTTTATGGATGAAAAAGTTTTAGTAACAAAGCTGTTGTACTTTTAAATGTTTAAACAATGCTTGAATGTAATTTTTAATTGAGATGAATTTTTCTATTGCCTGTTTTTGGCTTAAAAAAAGATTATCTATTAAATTTAAGTATGCCCAGTGCTAGTACAATTGGGAAGCTATCATGCATGTTTTAACTCTGCTTGAGGTGATCTTTTTACGAGGTTGGTTTTGGCAGAATTCCAACGATTGTTGGGTACTTTTTTGTCTCTTTTTTACTGGTCAAGGCGAGGATTTATTACTTGGCTGCTCATAATATTTCCATACAAGTTGCGAAGTTAAAAAACTGGTACCTATATTTAAATTATCTGAAGGACCTACTTTTGTGGGTCAATACCCACTTCAACTATATTACTATGTAGGATGTTTTTCTTTATTGTAATTATCTTGGATGGGATTGCATGTGCGTAGCATGGATTTTAAAGTGTGTACAATCTACTAATGCTAGCCAATGATGGCTAGACAGACATGTATGAAGGAATTTTTCATGTATGAAGAATGATTTGAAAAAGTGCCCGAAAATTTTAGGGGAGGGGGCTGGGCCCAGAGTCTCATCCCCCTTTTGTATGTCCCTTTGATTATACTCAAATGTTTATTCACTCTTAAATAATTTCCTCTTTTCACCTTTGAGATTTTAATGCTAACATTTCTAAAATTTCAACTAAAAAAAAAGATATTGAAAAGCAGTTCAATGAAGATTGAATTTTTGAATTTTCAAATGGGTTAATTGAATTTCTATGCTTACCTACAAAGGCTATAAATATTTTCCAATCCTCGCTTAAAATACCGATGATAATTGTTCATTTTCCAATCTTCGAAGTTCGTTTAATTATTTCATTGTGTAGGCCTAGCTTATTGTAAAACTGACTACGAGCAACTTATACTATACAATTTTTTTTTTTATGGAGGGTAATGTATCACTCCATCTAACCACCCTCCCTACCCCTCCACCGCTATCATCCTACCCTCTTTTAGCACTGATAATGAATCGCTTCTAGATATCAGAAACATATTTGTTGGCTGAAACCTCTGAACCTTTTTTCTTCTTTTTACATGGTGTGAATTTTGTTGGTTACAGTTTTGTAGCTAATGGGGAAATTGAGAGGTTAGTCAATTGCATATCTGAAGCATTTTTAAATAGATATAAGATGAAGTTTCATGAAAGTCAAGTGAAGCCAAATGAAAGTCAAAAAAGCATTTAATTAGTTGCTGATCGGTCAACAAAGATAAATCAACCAAAACCTGCTTATTTGTTTGATCATGTTTAGTAAGCCTGCAATACAAATAGCTGCCATATCTGAAATATTCATTTATTGCTGGCTGAAGGATAAAGTGTGCTCTGGTATCTGCTTCATCTTAGCGCTTTATTTTGAGACTTCCTTATTCTGTGAAACTGAAGATCTAAAATTTATGCTATCCAAAAAAATAATATATTACTCTAATATTAAGAACTGCGTATATCATTTGTTAGAGCCAATATTTAATGGGTCAAAAATAAATAATTATTTCTTTAAACTTATAATATGCTCAAATGGAAGATGCTTCCAGCAGTCAAGTTTTGGTAAAGTATCATTGAAAGTTGAGATTTTATTTTGCCAATCTTATTTTGTTCTTGAAATCTAGTCAGCTGTAGCATTATTTATTTGTTTTTATTTATTGCTTGAAAAACCAATTCTTGTTAAAAAAAAAAAATTAATGTTCCTTTATATATGCAAACGAACCCTGTGGCAATCATCTTTTCACTATCAGTTGATCTTTGCCAAACGAAAAAGGGAACCATAGGAAAAAATGTCCTTTTATGACCATCTTAATAAAGTCGTCCCCAGTGCCTCTTGGAAAGGTGTTGAACATTCCCTGGGGGAAAGGGCGTAACGTCTACTTTCGAAACTTGTAGGTGTTTTTAACAATTTAAGGGATAAAATTTGTTAGACAATTCTCTTTTTTTGGTCTCCATGAATTTGATTTTTGGTTTCCTCTTTTTATTCCATGATCGCAGATACTTTTTGTCTTTACCTCAAAAATAGGCATTATATCCTGGTAGAAAATAATTGATGCAGATAGATTGATCTTCCAACAAGCTAATGTTGGAAGATTGGAAAGTTAGGGAGCTTTCTTCTCATTTCTGCAATTGTGCTTATTGGTACTTGGTGCAGCGCGAAAACGGATTATCAATACAAAATTTGTGGGCCAACAGAATTTTTGGAAGAACAAGATGTTTGTTATTGTTAAAAGGAACTGGCTCGGTTTCAAAGTATATTACACGTTGCTTTATTATCTTTGAAAGGCCTTAATCCATTGCTCCACTTCACTTTTTTGTTATTCATAAGCACATCATTCTTGGAATGAAGTGACTGTATTTTATCCTCTAAGATATAAACTTCCTTTCTGTGTTTTCTAGTTTTCACTTGTTCCGCCTAACTTGATTAATCAATTCGACAAACAATCTTTTCAATACGGATCAACTGATGCTAATTAAAAACATTTTAAAAAAATGCCTTAGGTTAGATTCAATTTACGTATTATTTGCTCATTTGTTTTGGTCTATTCGTCGTCCTGCTAGTTCATGATTTATGTTTAATGTCCAATGTAGATTATTTCCTACTAAACGTCTCGTGACGTTAAATACTGCAGAATCAGCGATGGAGGTACTCTGTCTGAAATAACCTTATGATCTTCTGAACTTCTCAGACTTTAAATCAATTGTCTGGATTTTTGCTGCAATATTTCACTTGAAATAGAGCTTGGGAATAGGCCAATAGACGTGAGACAAGATTGAATAAAGCTTGATTACCTTATATTACGTTTCCCTCTGATTGATAGATCAGCTTATCAAGTCTAATAATCATTGTTGTTGTTATGGCAGAAAAAAAAGATATAGATTCAACAAAGGTATTGCTTAATCCAAGATATATATAAAACTTTATCCTGCTTTAACAAGCATTTACAAAAAGACTGTAAAATGATTCTTTTGCATAGATTTAAACTTCTCACATTCAATTTTGGTGTTAGTATATTTCCCAATCCTGCATTTTTGTATGTACGAGTGTTTAGTTTTGTAAGTAGAGGTTTCTGAACTTTGTTATTTACCATTATTAAGAAGTTCGTGGCATGTAAAAGCAACAGTTTTCTCGAAAGCTTTGTCATTCTCTGGCTAAAATTAGCCAAAAATCTAAAACCGGTAAATTGTGTGATTATAGATAGTTACACCAAATTTATGAGGACCTGAAACTTAGTTGCATATTCTTTTATGTGATTACTATGCAGCTGAACGAGTCATGTCACGTTAAAAATAATGTTTTTCGGGAAACTACTTTCTGGCACTTAAAAATTTTGCCTTACTTTTGAAAAATAATGTCAACGTTCAAAACGTGGTGTAAGCTATTTTGGCATCAGAAACCTCTAATATATAAGTTTCGATTGGTTTTTTGTGGTATGCTTTTTAATTCTTTTTTTTTTTCAATTATAAGAAAAGCGTCGATTCTAAGAAGAATTTTGGTTTGGCATGCTGGTCCATTGATCTATTCTTCCTTTTTCTTTTTTTTAAGATTTATGCTTTTTCTTCTGCAATCGAAATCCAGAAGGCTAGTTTTTACAAGTTTGGAGTAGTCTAAAGTGAATGTTAGACTGAAAATAAATGACTTCTAAGAAGTCACAATTCGTATTTTTATCTCGGTGATTGTTATGTACCTTATATACATAGAAGTTACCTACCATTTCTGAAGTTTATTAAGAAATAGCAATCCTTCATGAGGTCCTTAAAATTTAATTTCTCATTTGTATTTTATTTTTCTCTATTAATTCTTAGTCACTATTATTCAGGTGTACTTAGATGGGGTTGTTAATGACATTTGATTTTGAAGGTGTCTTGTTCATACTTTGTCTGGGATGCCGCAAAGGAGGGCCAGTAGGGGTATATTCACTTACTTAGAGTAAAAAACAAATGTATTTTAGAAATGGAAGCATTTCTCAAAATATTGCAAGGATTGAGGTTGTCGGCAGTTTGAACTTGTTCCCCCTTCAAATGAGAATTGAGTGGTTTTGGTCAATCGCTGATGGGGCTTTCCTGAATCAAAATAATTGTGCCTACCATCAGATTTTTTTCTACCTGTCTTCAAATAAAGTATCCTTTAGCCACTGATTAAACCATTCTTCGGGCAAGTGAAATCATAACCTTCTAAAGTTAGGGAATAGTCTATATCTTGTCACTCCAGAAGGATTGGTAAATAACGATCTGATTTTTGGAAATTTGTTCAAGTTATATGAAAAAGATACCTATGAGCAAATGTAAGGGCTATATCAGCACGGATATTGGGATATCAAATTCAGAATTTGTTGTATTCCTGTTCTCGTTTTGTTGTTATTTTTCTTTCTTTTCTTTATTTTTATTCCCTTGATGAGCTTTAAAGAATTCAAGGTATTGATGTCTTCAAATGTTGCTCACCTGGAAGGTAGCTTTTGTTGGTACCAATAAAACTCCTTGCTTTTGTCTTATGTTTCCTTTTGGATAATTCGATAGTTAAGAATATATCGCTGAGCCAAATTATAAATTTTTAGAATTGCCCATGTACATTTTTAGAAGTATATTAAATCCTCCTATCCCTTAGCTCACGAATTGATATTTCCTCTTTTTAAGTTTCAGGTTAATTTTGTTGTATGAAAAGAATTTATAATTTTGCTCATTGCATCTTCTTCTAAATGTGATTATTTTTTCATGTTAATCAATTATTTTTCTGGGCAAAGGCCTTAAGTAAATTGGTTTATATCCGATGTAACATGTGTGCCGCATCTGCCTCTCCTGATAGACCTTATTGTCTTTCACAATTATCATACTTTAGCATTTTGAAGAATATGTCTGTGTACGTCTCAGTTATGCAGTGTAAAATGCGTTTGTGAGCTGGTCTTATTGGTCAGGTGGTTTTTAATTGTATGTCAGTCATGGTTAGGAGCATCCATCATTTTTATAACTAAAGTAATTAGCAAGATATCAATTGGAAGCTGATTTGTGATATACTTAGGAGTAATTTGTTGGCGTATTAAGAGCCTATTAAGGTGCATTAAGCTTTTCAATGCAGGATTCTTATTCCTTCTGTCTCAGCTCAGTGGGTTATTAAGCAAAAGTATTTATTGCATGATAGTGCCTACAGACTGACTCTGAACGATAATAACCCTAGTGGCACGACACCTTGCACCTACTCCTTTCATCATCGTCCGCTTCCAAGATACCAAACGAAAGCGAGCAAAAAATTCCGTTCATTTCAATAGTTGACCTGTCTCTCGGTTTTTGAAAAAAAAATCGTTTGGAAACGACCTAATGAAAAAAAAACGGTTCTGTAATGTTTTTTTTGTAACTAATGATGATGCTGATGCTTGGTTTAGAATGGTAGACGCATGTCTTCATAGAGTTTTAAAAACAGATATGGTTTTTCTTCTCTAGTTTGTTGGTCCAAGGAAATTGTATATTAAAAGTATTCCATGCTTTTCCAGGACCAATGTTTAGTTGGTATTTACATATCGATGCCTATAAATGAGAAAATAAGAAAAAATTATTGTTGTTTGTGTTGCTAATTTTGCTGGGTGACGGAGGGTACCTCCATCTTATTTTTGAGGTTTAACTTTGTGATATATTTACTCTGTAAAAAAAATTAATTAGGTAGTGTATATTTGGCTCTTCGTATTATTATAGTTATATGAATATGCGCATACACAATAAAAAGTTTAAAACGTTGATCCTTGTCTTTTTTGGAATTTGCCTACTAGGAGAGTTTGCAAAAGTCAGCTCAGCTTTCAAGAACTGAAAATTGAATTATTTATAACAAAGAATTAATTTTAATGTTAAATTTTGTTTTTATTTGGATTTCAAATGTCATTAAGTATTCAGGTTGAAAGGTTTAAGACTGCTAGTGTATGAAGCTTGGCTTGAGTAAATAACAACATTCACTGTTTGTTTCAGTGATGTTAAGCCATCGTAATTTCTACCGACTCAGAACCACAAAGATATGAACATAGGACTTGACTTTCAATCCCATAGGAGGCCATCTTACTTTAACTTTTTTAGCCTCTTCATTAAAATGTCCCTGTAAGATAAAGTTTTGCACAAAGCCTCCATTCAGCTGGATGTTCCGGGACTAGACCCCGAAGCCGCGCCGAAAAGTCGGCGGCGCGTCGCCGAAAAAAACGGCGGTGCGCCGCCGAGCTTGCATCAGCGCGCTGACGCCGCCGCTGATTCTATCGGCGGCGGCGTCACAAATACGCCGCCGTTTTTTTTTCTCTTTTTTGGTTATCGATATCGACCTTTGGGCTTCAACCGTCATCCCGACTAATCTGTTTCTTAAAGATAAATACTGTCATCTTGGGCTCGCCATGTATATCGGTTCGTAGGAAGGAGAAGAAGAAATTTTTCTTGAAACAAAAATTCTACCTTCCATTTTAAAATTCTGTTCATATTTCTTTCTGATTTTTCGGATGAAAAGAGGTAGGTAAAAGAGTATTAGGCAATTCAGGATGTTATCATAGGCAGCGCAATCGAGCTGCCTAAGCAAAGAACAATGTTGGCACAATAAAACAATGTATTTTTTTTTTTTTTTTTTCATACCAGGGCAATTCGTGTCGAAGGAGTTGTCGTAGAAACTTCGAAAAGGGCTCATTCGATTGGAAATTGGAATAGCTAGTGCCCTTTTTAATAGTCGAAAGTGATTGGAAGGCAGCTAACACCCCTTCCCCGCCCACCATTTCCCCAAACACATCCAATCGAAATTTTAAGATAGCCATTTTGTTCAGAGTAACTGATTTCCAGAGAGAAAATATGTTTTTGAAGGAGGTTACTCCCCCACAACCCTTAGGGCAAGGGTTTTGTAGTTATGCCCTGGGGGTATATAAGAATGATGTTGGCACAATGTATTATTTATTATTTTTTCCTTTAGACCAGGGCACTTCATATCGAAGAAGTTGTCGTAGAAACTTCGAAAAGTGCTCATTTAAATAGAAATTGGAGTGGCTTGTGCCCTTTTCTATAGTCGAAAATGATTGGAATGCAACTAACGCCCCTTCCACGCCCACCATTTCCCGAAACACATCCAATCAAAATTTCGAGATAGCCATTTTGTTTAACGTAGTTGAAAGTTCTGGAAATTAGGTATTAGAGGATGGCAACCACCCTCACAGCCCTTAGGGTAAGGGTTGTGATTTATGCCCTGGGGGCATATACGGTGTCTATAGAAAGCGTTGTCGTAGAAACTCAAAAAGGGATCATTCGTTGTAGAGATCGATGTGAATATAATGTGTCATTTTTTTGTTGTTGTTGTTTAAACCAGGGCACTTCATATCGAAGGAGTTGTCGTAGGAACTTCGAAAAGGGCTCATTCGATTGAAAATAGAAAGGGCTAATGTCCTTTTTAATGGTCGAAAGTGATTGTAAGGAAACTAATCCCCCTCCCACGCCCACCCTTCCATTTGCCTTTATGTTTAAAAAGTAAATGTTGCCTTAAGATTAAATCAAAATGCACTGTGGTAATGCTAATTCCCAATAAGGCATCTCAGCAGTATCCCAAGAACGATTGAGGGTATTATGTTCAGATTTCCGGGGCTTCTTCTGCTCTTAAAAATTGACCAAATCAAAATAGCGTAAGTGTATCCAAGCTATCAAAGAAAGTAATCAAATGTTTTTGCGAATGTTATCAAGTTTTCCATTTCAGGTCAACCACAGGAGGTATGAAACTAAATTAAACACTACTATTTGTGTCCAGATTTTTAAAAGGGTCTATGTTGTTAAATTTTGCTGAAAATTTTTTTTCCAGCATACAAATAGCAGGCCAAACTATAAATTCTTAAAAAAACGAAAAGATTTAAAGTATTATTTTCTTTTTCCCTGAAAAGACTATGTCAATATAAAACGAAGAGAAATTAATTAAAAAAAACTTTTTCCACAAAATAAGTTTTTCAAAGAAAAGTAAAGAACTCCATTAAACAAAAAATGAGCAAAATTAAAATTAAATAATCTACCAAGCGTGAAACTATCACAATCAATCACAATCAGTAGTCAATCCGGACTTGGCCCAGTTAAAGATAGGAATGGGGTCACAATTAGCAATAAGGAAAAAACTAAAGAGAGATGGGCCGAACATTTTGAGAATTTGCTAAACCGAGATAGAGTTGCAGGAAAAAATATAGAGGAAGATGAAAGAGTTTGTGATACCTTGGATGTGAAGGAAGATTTGTTTTGTGAGGAGGAATTAGCAACAGTACTAAAAGGATTAAAGAAAAATCAGGCTCCAGGTGCTGATAGGGTGGTAAATGAGTTTCTTAAATATGGTGGCTCTGAGGTTAGAAATAAGTTACTGAAGATTATGAATATGATTTTTGAAAAAGGGGAAGTACCTAACGATTTTAGGAAAACCTTAATTAAGCCACTTTATAAGAAAGGTGATAAAAGTGAATGTGGTAATTATCGAGGTATTAGTCTGGTCTCTGTAGGTAGTAAATTACTTAGTAATATGATACTTTTTAGACTGAGAGATGCTGTAGACAAAGTTTTAAGAGAAGAGCAGTGCGGTTTTAGAAAAGGTAGAGGATGTGTCGACCAAATTTTCACTCTTAGGCTAATAATTGAGAAGTGCCTGAGTTTTCAAACACCTTTGGTCCTCAGTTTTATAGATTATGAGCAAGCGTTCGATTCTGTTGATAGAAGAGCTTTAGTAAAGGTTTTATCCTTGTATGGTATACCAGACAAATACATTAAAGTGATTAGTGCTATGTACGAGAATAACACTGCTGCGGTTAAGGTAGGCAATGAGGTTAGCAGCTGGTTTTGTATTAAATCAGGAGTTAAGCAGGGTTGTGTTCTATCTCCCTTTGTATGGATTATTTTGATGGAATTTGTTTTAAGGAGCACAGGAAAGGCAATGGGAGACCACGGAATCAAATGGGGAGGAAAAAGTCTCCTGGACTTGGATTATGCTGATGATTTAAGCATCCTAGATGAAAGTGTGAGCAAAATGAATGAAGTTTTAGAGGTTTTGCGAGTTCAGGGTGCTAGAATTGGTTTGAAAATTAATGTTAGGAAGACTAAGTCACTAAGTCTAGGAATAAGTGAAGATGAAAAGGTGACGTTGGGTAATGAAAAGATTGATCAGGTGGGCAGCTTCACTTACCTTGGTAGTATTATTAGTAAAGATGGTGGGAGCAGTGAAGATGTTAAATATAGAATAGCCAAGGCTCAGGGTGTTTTTTCACAGTTAAAAAAAGTCTGGAAGAATAGGAAGATAAGTCTGCAAACCAAGATTAGAATATTAGAAGCTACAGTGATGACAGTGGTCAAATATGGCTCTGAAGCATGGACGCTCCGAAAAGCGGATGGAGATTTGCTAGATGTTTTCCAGAGAAATTGCTTAAGGATTGTTCTGGGTACCAGGCTGACTGACCGTATTTCAAACAATAGGCTATACGAAAAATGTGGTTTAATACCGCTTTCTAGGGCTATAATGAAAGAAAGGTTGAGGTGGCTAGGGCAAGTTGTGCGGATGAAGGATGACAGATTGCCGAAGATTGTCCTTTTCGGCCAACCATCTAGGGCTAAACGGAAAGCAGGTCGTCCCCGTCTGGGGTGGGAGGACGTCATAAAGAAAGATTTAAAGGAAATGGGAACTTCGTGGGCGGGTGTAAAAAGGGAGGCTTTAAATAGATTGGGGTGGAGGAGGAGCGTGCGTAGCTGTGTTGGCCTCAGGCGGCTTGGTGCTGCGGTGAGTTGTTAGTAGTAGTAGTAGTATAAATAAATGAAACCCAAAATGAACAGAAATTACAATAAATAACCGAGTCAAACTCAAAACGAGCAGAAATTAACATAAGTTGGGCTCAAAACCCCTATGCCTTCCCAAGGCCAGAACATAATTTGCACTTTACTGAAAAAAATACAAATGAATATGCATTGTCAGTTTAATATACATATACTGATATTTAGTAATCAAAATGTTAATATTATTTGATTTATTAAAGTTATAAAAGTAAAAACATTTATATTTTTTCAGTAAAGTGAAAATTATGTTCTGGCCTTGGGAAGGCATAGGGGTTTTGAGCCCAACTTATGTTAATTTCTGCTCGTTTTGAGTTTGACTCAGTTATTTATTGTTATTTTTGTTCGTTTTGGGTTTCATTTATCTATCGATGCTGATTTGCGGTTGTTTCCCGCTTGGTAGATTATCTGGAGCTAGTACAGAAATATATCTATAGAAATGAATTACATTTTTTGCACAGTTAGCAGAGCACACTGAAGTTGAAGTAGCCTTAAACTTTGACTTGAAACGTTGTAACTTGACCACTTCTTTCAGAAAAGAATTTGGAGGGTTATTCCGTGTTGATAAGAAAATAGGGTAAAGGTGCAGTTTAGTTCCTTCTGTAGTGTAGGGCGCGGGAGCCCTATGGTAAAGGTGCAGGTTTGTTCTCCCTTATAAAAACAACTTATTTCAGCAGATACAAAGAAGAAGCCCATTTACGGCATTCTGTGGGACCCCAAGGTCCAATGCTAGTATCAGATCCCGCGGGTGGCAGTTTACGCTCGTCAAGTTCTGGCTGTACCGGCCACAAGTGTCCCAGCTAAACGGCTTTTTAGCACGACAGGACTGATAGTGACTGCAAAAAGATCAATGGCTCCAGGCAGAGTGAACAAACTCTTTTGTTACATCAATTGTAACTGAAGTGATGTAAACGCTGATTTAAAATTGTTGGTGTTGTTAAGCCATGGTATCTGACTTGTATACAGTGTTTTTTCGATGTTGTTATTTGTTGGGTTTTTTTTTCACTTCCTTTTCGTATGTATTTGATGAACAGGAGATGTTTGAACTTCAAACTTTGAAAGTTACACACACATTAGCTCAAATCATTAACAAGAAGGAAATGACTAAACACGGGATTTTATAGGAACAATGCGATGTTAAACATAAACACAACATAGGTTTCCCTGGGTCTAGTGGCTAAAAATGAGAATTCTACTTGGTCTGATCTACGGTGAACATAAACACTTTCCGCACGGCCCAACAAATTCCTGTATTGTCATATTGTTCTTGTATGTTTTTAGCCAACCATTTAAAAATCCTTATTAAAATCGAGGTTGAACGTGCTTGGTGAAGTGGAATTTTTATTATTATTTTTAATCAGAAAAATCGCCACGCCGTGGCGCGCCGCCGGTCTAAAATCGGCGGCGCGCCGCCAAAAAAATTTCAGCGCGCCTGGTGGCTTGCCGCCATCGATACTAAATCACACATTCGCCGCCGTCATTTTGGCGTGGCGCGGCTTCGGGGACTATCCGGGACTTCTTGTCCGGTTTTCAGCTTGCCTTAGCGCTTTGTGGAGACAGTAGCGACTCAGGTGGTCTTTAAATGCTGTTGTAGGAACAAAGACAAGATCCTAGGTAGAAATAGGTACTTTTACTTGGAACTTCAATGCCCGCTTTGGCACAAATAGAGATAGATGGTGTCATAGCTTAGTTAAATTTGTTATGGGTAAGGAAAATAATAAAGGTAAGACTTAATCCAGTTATAACCTATACAGTGTTCTGTCATAGAATAGCTCATAAGTTAACTTAGTGTTAACACGATAACATGTGAGTACCATGCGTACCTACCTCATTGATCGTGTTGTAGATTGAAGTTTGGCAGGATTGATTCAGGACACTTGGGTATATAAGAATACTATTAATGATGTTAAAAGTAAGTCACCATCTAATAGTCTAGTGTTATTCAAAGGTGAAATTTAGGATAATTATCTTCCGCATCGCCATGATATGGATAGACTCCAGGATAAAAGATTGAAAAGAACTTTTCAAGAAAAGTTGAATATGAAACTGGAGTGTTTAGAATTTGACATTGTAGAAGACGGATTGAATAATTTTAGGAAAATAGTTTACAAAGCAGCTGAAATTGTTTTAGGGAGGATAGTTAGAAACCCAGCGAGGAATATTCGCGAAAACTCCAAGCTTAGTAGAAAAGACAAGGGGTTTGTACAAGAAGTTTGTGGGTGGTAGGTCTCATGAGAAAAATGGGAAAGTAATGGAAGATGAGAAGACATTAAATTTTGAATTAAAGAGATGTAAAATACAGGACAAGGATAAAATTGCCAAGGATCTGGAAGATGCAGCCACAGGGATAATAGTAAGATATTATTTTTGTATGAGGAACTGAAAGGACGTATTCAGGCTTGATTTGTCCCAGTGAAAGATAGGAACGGCGCCTCAATTAGTGATAAGGAAAGTGGTAAAGAGAGATGGGCAGAACATACTGAGAATGTATTAAACCGTGGTAAAGCTGTAGAAAATGATATGGAAAAGATAAAATAAAAATAATTTAACAGTTAGGAAATGAAGGAATGTTATTTTGCGAGGAGATATTTGAGACTACTGAAAGGACTGAATAATAATAATAAGTTAGTAAGTGCTGATAACGTGTAAAAGAGTTTTTGGAATATAGGCGGGTGGTTGCAAATTTAGAGACAAATTATAAAATATTATGAACATTGTTTTAAAAAAGGGAGAAGTAGCTAGTTATTTTAGGAAAACTTAGATTAAACTTCTTTATGCGAAAGGTTATAAGTGTGATTGTGGTAATTACTGAGTGTTGGCTTGGTTTCTGGAGGAAGTAAGTTACTTAGCATGACAATTACTTCCTAAGCTAAGAGATTCTGTAAATGAAGTGTTAAGAGAAGAAGTCCTTAGAAAGCGGATGAGGGTGCTTCGACCGAATTCTGGCTCTTAAATTAGTAAATGGAAAGTACCTGAATCATCAGAACCCTTTAGTCTTCAGTTTCATATATTATAAACATCAATAGATTCAGCTGATAAAAAAGCTTTAGCGAAGGATCTATCAGTGTATGTTGTACCAGATAAGCACATTGAATGGACCAATACTATGCAGGAGAATAATATTGTTGTGGTTAAGGTAAGAAGTAACGCTAGTAGTTGGTTATGTGTGGAATCAGGAGTTAAGCATGGCTGTGTCCTATCCCATTCTGATAGGTTTTGTCGCTAGGAACACAGCAAAGGCTATGAGAGAACTCGGTATCAAAGGGAAGGTAAAGACTCCTTACTAATAAACTCAGATTATGCAGATGATTTGAGTGTCCTCAATAAAAATGTTATTAAGATGTAAAAAGTAAACTAGCAAAGGTGCAGTTTGTTTTTGCGAATTTGAAAAAAAAATCTGGAAGAATAGGAAATTAGGTCTTGAACCAAGATTAGAATATTGGAAACTATGATAATGACAGTGGTCAAGTATGCTTCTGAAACGTAGGCACTTCCAAAGGCTGAGCAAGATTTGTCAAATTTTTGTCCATAGAAATTATCTAATCATAGTTTCAGGTACCCTTTTGTCTGAGCGTATATACGAGTTTTGACCCGACTTTCTTGGGCTGTAATGAGGCGAAGGTTAAGATGGCTAGACCAAGTCTTACGGATGAAGGATGGGAGATTCTCAAAAATTGTGCTGTTTGGCCATCCGTCTGCGCCTCAACATCCCCGAACAAGGCAGGAAGAGGTCATAACAATGGATTAAAAGAAAATAAGAGCTTCATGGGATTGGGTAAAGGTTAGAGCCTAAAATTTGCTTGGAGTGAAGGAGGAGTGTGAACCGCAGTGTTGGCCTCAGGTGGCTTTGCGCTATTGTGTTAGTAGCTGCATAAGCGAAGGAAAAAACATTTTCAGAGCCGATACTACAGTAATGATATAGAACCTGTTTATAAAATCCATCACAATCATACGAACCAACGTTTCACAGCCATACTTGATCGCTCTCATTGCCAAACCTTCCGGTATGTTAATCTTAGTTCGAAAAATTTTCTTTCTAATATATTGCAATTATGAAAAAGCCTTGCGCCTTGGCTATTCTATAGCTTACGTTTCAGTGCATTCACGATCATTACTGATTAGTGTTGCCTAGATAAATGAAGAATCATTTGGTCGATCTTAACGTTACCTAACAGCTTGTCCAATTTTATGTAAACTTGTGTGTAATTTTATATTACATCAGCCGAGATCTGGAAGAATCTGGAACAAACGATTATTACGGCAAATGGAATAGGATCAGGAACTCATATTCTTTAAATATGCTGCCTGTCTAATGAACAAGACGACATTGCCGCTTTCCTAACTTTTTCAGTATAGCGAAAATGTAACTTAATGTAGAAAAAAAGATAACTTCAAAATAAATTATAATCCATTGTTTGTGTTTTAATGATTAATATGAGCACTAAAGAGTTTGGTGAACCTTAGAGTAGATTGTGTTTTGAGTTTTTTTAAAGGTCAGTTATAAAGTCACATAAGCTGAAAAAGAAAAACACATTAAATGTTCCAGTGAGTTAAAACAGACATTTTCTTCTTTTTTGAATGAATACGTGGGCATAGGCCCATTAACATTTGCAGCCAAATTAATTTTATGCTTTAAAATAGAAGAGTATAGTTACTGATGTTATATTGCTGCTGTTTGTGTCACCATCACCTTTTCGTAACATCAGTATACTAAAAGAAATATAACACCATTTAAATTTTAATTCTAAAACAATATATCTGAATCCCAGTTCAGAGATATTTTATATACTAAACTATTTATTATAGCTTGAAACTTCATATTAACAACTATTCAATTTGTGCGTTTACCATTTTCGCTAAGGGGGATTAGCATTCATTTTAACTAAAACAGTTTGCATTATTTGTATTGTGGACACTTTTAGCGCTTGAGCATGTTTACGTTTAACTGCTTTGAGGCATCATGTGTACAAGGTAAATAGAATATGGCATAAATTATAGAAGGACAAAACCTACACCAAGTTAAACAAACCATACTATTTGGTAAAGCTACTCCGTGCGAAAGCTTCTTAAGTTCGACAGGTTCAGGTTCATTTATTTTTCAATCAGATATACATAACATACTAAATATACAAATAATTGCTATACAATAGCGTTTTGCATATTTAGTAGCCCAAAAAAAAATAATTCTGAAATAACTTTCTTAAGCAAACTAGAAAAGTGCTTCTTCTTAACATTGATTTAGATAGAATTCTTCTTTTATTGCATATTTAAGAAACGAGGCTGAAACGGGCCTAAAGAGAGCTTTTCTTATGTAGTGTGTTCTGGAAAAAAAGAGAAAAACGGCCAGGAACTCTTTGGACCATAGATGTACCTGAGAATCACTAGGATTATAGAGTTTAGACGGTGATGGCAGTCCAAGATTGTGAAAGAGAAGTTTGGTGAGTTCGTAAAACCATAATGCATAAAGTTGAGCAGTAAAAGCTCTTAAATGCACAGTGGTGGTACTCGGAAAGTTTTTTCTACGACCACCTTGCTGAGCTCATGAAATTCTAAATCAGGATCTTATGAACTAGTAAGACATTAAAACTAGGTCAATGCTACTTTTGACTACGTCATTAGCATACAGTCCCAGAAGACCGAGCGAAGCTCGGTCTCCAGGGACTCGGCCCTTGAGAGGTTCACGGCCCACAGCCCGTGACAGGCACTTGGCCCGCGACAGGCTTGTATATGTGTGATTCTCGAATTAAATTTTAGCATAGACATCGTGTTATTCTGTAGTTTTAAGTCAAGGGGTGGTAAATCAGTAACTTCAATTGAATTAAGAAATTCTGGCGTGAATTCAATTCCTCCTTTTTGTTTATCCTTCACAGAATCATAAATTCTATAGGATTTTTTTTTCTCCGTGAATTCGTTGTGATTCTTGCTGATGGCTCTCTTCTATCCGCATATTTCGTTACGCGCCATTTTCGTTTGTAATACTATGTGATCATTGCTGTCGCTTGTCTTCTAACCGCAGGTTTTGGTTTCATCATTTTTATTAGTGTTTCATTGTCATGCTTGTTGTCGCATGTTTTCTAACCACAGTAGATAATTTCGGAGACCACACTGCCTTTCCATGACGATAAATAAAAGTTCAAATAGGGATAAAATCCTTTTAATAGACAGTGATGATGATAACAGTGATAGAAATTCACAAAAATACCAGATATTTCGGTTACATATATAGTAACCGCCATCAGTAGTAAAACTAAAATAAAACAATTCAAAATAAAATTTTATATACTAAATCAAATAACACTACATATTGTTTAAATCTCTAATTCTTTTCAAAGCAAAGGCGGAAGCTATTCTCTTTGACCTTCTTGGATTCGGTTCATTAGCGTTCAATGATATAACATTTGGACAAAGGTCAACTACATTGGGTGAAGTGAACTTTACTCTGTCAGATTTTAATAAATTATCATAGATAGAGTTCAGCCCATATTCACCTGTATCCCGATTCAAAGCAATATTCTTGAATAAGATTTTCTTTATTTCAAGAGTTTCACGAAATTTTTGCTTTAAACCCCGATCCCTAGAAATCAAAGAGACATTCTCGAACAAAATAAAATGGTCTGGAAAATTAAAAATATGTTCTGAAAGGGCTGAAGTAAAATCTTCAGACTTAGAATCTTGCTTTAAAGCCAAAGAAATAGAATCTTTTATGGACTTCCCAAAATTCATAAGCCTAACCTACCATTACGACCAATTGTGTCAAGTACAAGGTCACCAACAAGTGTTTTGAGCAAATGGTTAGTGTCAATCTGTAAACCACTTTTGTCTACACAAGTTTCGTATATTAAGAATTCTTCGAATTTGGTTAAAAAACTGAAAAAAAGTAGAAATTTCTTCGAATTCTTTGCTTTCAAGCTTCGACATTGTATCAATGTACACAAATATTGATGTAGAAGCAGCCGAAACTCTTCTAGAAGGAAAGCTGTTAAGAAATTTGGATTTGATTAGTGGCAAAACAGATTTAGAAGTTTCTGTAATTATGTATTTAGTAAGGTTGTGCAATAAGTTCTCTTCTTTTTTTCAATTTAGAGGGGAGTATTTCGAACAAATAAATGGTTTACCTATGGGGGCCCCTTTATCCCCTTTATTAGCTAATATTTTTGTGGAGAATATTGAAACAATTGCGTTAGATTCATATTTTTTAAAACATATTTTCTGGGGCCGGTATATGGATGACATTATATAAGTATGGGATTATGGGGAGGAGGAATTAAAAGGATTTTTGGAACATCTTAATTGTTTAGGAGGGGATTTAAAGTTTACTGTTGAATTGGAAGAGAATGGGAAACTTCCTTTCCTTGATGTTCTTCTTTTGAAAAATCAAAATAGTCTGGATTTTAAAATTTACAGAAAACCGACAAATAACAATAGTTTTTTGTCTTATAGTTCCGGTCACGCTCGCCAAGTAAAAATTCGTTTGATCATTTCTTTAACTGATCGGATCTTTAGTATTTGCTCTCCAAAATTTGTTGAGGAGGAGTTGTATTTTCTAAGGTAAATACTAATAAGCAACATGTATCCAGAATGGTTAATTAACCAGACTTTTTCAAAAAGAAGAAAAAGGTTTCTAGAGATTTCTAAGGAAGTCTTGGAGACAACTCGGGAGAAGGATGTTTTTTGTTCCTTACCATATGTACCCGGGCTAAGTGAAAAACTTAAAAGAATTTTACAAAGCAATGGTCTAAGGGTAGCTTTAAAGAGTAATAACACTTTGGGTAGTTTTCTAAATTCTGGGAAGGATCTAACTTCACTGGGGCAACAAAGTGGGGTTTATCAGATTCCATGTACTTGCGGAAGCTCATATGTGGGACGTACTAACCAGAGTTTGGAAATGAGATTATTACAACACAAAGATTCTATTTCTTCGGCTTTAAAGCAAGATTCTAAGTCTGAAGATTTTACTTCAACCCTTTCAGAACATATCTTTAATTTTCCAGACCATTTTATTTTGTTCGAGAATGTCTCTTTGATTTCTAGGGATCGGGGTTTAAAGCAAAATTTTCGTGAAACTCTTGAAATAAAGAAAATCTTATTCAAGAATACTGCTTTGAATCGGGATACAGGTGAATATTGGCTGAACTCTATCTATGATAATTTATTAAAATCTGACAGAGTAAAGTTCAATTCACCCAATGTAGTTGACCTTTGTCCAAATGTTATATCATTGAACGCTAATGAACCGAATCCAAGAAGGTCAAAGAGAATAGCTTCCGCCTTTGCTTTGAAAAGAATTAGAGATTTAAACAATATGTAGTGTTATTTGATTTAGTATATAAACTTTTATTTTAAATTTTTTTATTTTAGTTTTACTGCTGATGACGGTCACTGCATATGTGACCGAAATATCGGTATTTTTGTGAATTTCTATCACTGTTATCATCATCACTGTCTATTAAAAGGATTTTATCCCTATTTGAACTTTTATTTATCGTTCTAACCACAGATCTCATTGTGCTTCAATTTCGTTCATCATTGCCTCAGACATTTTTTCCATGTTTTTTTTTTTTTTTTTTTTTAGCTGTTCGAATTCATTCATCATCTTGTATAATTTTGCATAACGTCATAAATCCCAAAAGCTTCTGTTTCAGCTTTTCTCTACTAATTATATTTTGCTTTAATTAAGTTGTTATAAAATTCTGTAAAAACAGGCATATTCCATTACATGTACCCTCTGAAATATCTAAATTATGCATTAGCATAATTATCGTGTTATTCTTTAGTTTTAAGTCACGGGGTAGCAAATCAGTTATTTAAATTCAATTAAGAAATTCTCTCGTGAATTCCATTCCTCCTTCCTGTTTATTCTCCAGAGAAATATGACTTTTATAGGATTTATATTTTCCTTGGAGGCGATTGACAATCGGCACTAATTATACTTAGTTCCTTTTGCGTGGCGCTAGAAATACACGTTCCTTCATTCCATTGCAATTTTTGATTTGTCTTCTAACTGTAGATTTCTTTTTGTAATATTTTCATTTGCATTTCGATGTGATCCTCGCATTTGCTTGTTCCAAAACTTTTGCTTTAGCTGTTCGAAGTCATTTGTCATGTTTTATTATTATGCATGTATCATAGATGCTAAAAACAAACGATAATCCCTGGGAAAAATGATGTAAGTTGGTCTTTAAATGTTATGTCATTCACATGAAATGTTTTTTTTCTAAATTAAGGCTCCAATTGAATTTTTGTAAAGTGTGATCAATCTAGATCGTTTTTTCCGGGGTAGAAAGTGTTAGTGTGCCAATTTTCAGACAAAATTATGGTAATTTTTAGTCGTTTCCAATTATTGCTCGCTTAAAGAGAGTAGATATAGCAAAGGGAGGTTTTGAGGGTCCAAACCCCTTGAAATGTGAAAAACTGGGCAAAAACTTCAGCATTTTTGTAGTGATTAAAAACTTTAGGCAATTGAACCCCCTTCCCCCAAAATAGGCGACCATTTTTGAAGTAGAATTCCAGATGCACTTCTGGCTATATTAGACTTTAAAGATGGAATTTGTATTAAGGTGGGATTACATTGGATAAACTAATTGGATTATATAAAGGAAACCATTTTACTTTATGCAGTAAAATGTTTTTAAAACACCAAAGAAATTAACACAGAAGAGAAAAGTTTAGAGGAAACTATAAAAAAACTGTTGTTAATTGATAAGTAAAAATTTAAAAAATCAACTTTTGAAGAAGTTTAGCTCCCGATTCTTGGGTCCTGAATGTATCCAAATCAACCAATAGGCTGTTAAATCCAAATTCCATGATAGTCAAGCCAGACTGCTATTGCAAGGAATTTATCATTAACACGTTGACTGTCATGGCAGTTTTCAGAATTCCGGTCAAAATAGCCAATCGTACTACATTATTAAAAACCCTGATTATATTAGTTATAATAGTTATTCATTTATTAATAAATTTTGTGTTCATATAATTTAGCATTGATTTTTGTTGTCTTCCCAGAAGCCGGTTATCCATATTAGCGCTGCTATACTACGAGTTCAATTGTAGGTACACGAATATGGCAAGTATAGCCTACACAGTACGAAATAACTCATAGTTGGCATCCTAGCAAAGAAAGTAATCTACGAGTTATAGCGTAGTTAGCAAAAATTGGTTAACGTGTTAAATAGTTTATTAAAAGAATCTACTAGGGATTTCCAATCATGGTAAAAGTAGTGATCAGTATGTATTCTATTTGACATTTTCTTTACCGTCAAGGAGTAAGGACTTTTACGAGTAAGTGGCAGTAATTACTATCATTTATGGAAAGGACTTGCATGAAGCAGAGAGAAACAGAGTTACTTTTAGAAACTCTTGTGACTCAAAAACTTCTCATTCCTTTTACTACCTTAAAATTGTGCCAGCCTGGTGGTGTTTTCACTTTCTGATGTATTTACAGCCTGAAAATTTCACAAAGCTGGTGTTGAGATCAATCCGGTTATAAAAGGGAGAGGGGGTTGTTCAGTGGCGGATCCAGGAGGGCGAGGGGGCACGTACTCCCCCCCCCCCTTATGTAGTCTAAAGTAGTGTAATTTAGTTAACTAACACGAGTTTGCGTTTATTAAACTTACTCCTAAGGCAAGTTTATCGGATCAACCTATTTCGCGCCCCCCCTCCCAAAAAAAAATCCTGGATCCGCCCCTGGGGCTGTATGTATTTCCATTAATGCGGAATACTGTGATTGACTTGCGAGAATGTATCAGGAAAGAATAGGAAAGAACTCTCATTCTTTTTGGTCAAAAATATAGGAATTTGGACGCAGTGGCGGATCCAGGGGGAGGGTGATGGAGGCGTGCCCCCCCCTAACGTAGTCGAAAGTAGTGTAATTTACTTAATTAACGCAAGTTTGCGTTAAATAAACTTGCTGCTAATGCAAGTTTATCGGATCAACCTGTCTCCCCGCCCCCCAAAAAAAAAAATCGTGGATCTGCCCCTGTATGGACGTCGGCAACCTTGTTTCAGACTTATAGGGGTTTACCTTGGTAAATACTAGGACTAGCTGGCTAAACCAAGGGATTTATGAAGGGATTCATGAACCTGTAGTGTAGCTCAAAGTCGTTTACGATTGTAATAAAGGGTGCGCAGCTCCTTGTAGGAAACTAGTGAAATTCGTTTCTCTTCATTCCATGAATTGATATTAAAAACTTATCCTTTATGTTGCCATTTATATTTCTTTATTTCATTTGTTTTAGTTTAAAGTGAAGCGACGACGATTCAATACGGAGAAAAAATTACACTGGAGGTAGCTCCCCGGACAGACCGGTTTGATGATCCCAAGAATTTGATGGGTTCTGAAGTATGGAGCGCACAGTTTTCTTTTTTATATTAGCGCAATATTTCTTTTTACTTTCCAGCAGTCGGACTCAGGGTTGCCACCCTGGCCTGGAAGAATTGACTAAATCTGAGAAGAAAAATTTACCAAATCGCATCTGTTTTTACTAAATGCTCAAAAAAATTTTGTTTCCATCAAGCATCGATTTTTACTATAGGAGGATAATCAATAGGATTTTTACAATCTTTTTTCCTTTTTTCTTGTTTTTTTTTCTCTTTTCCTTTTTTCTTTCGTTTTCATAGTATGATTGAAAATTTCGGAAACCTATAAGTTCAAACATCTTTTTTTTTATTATTATTTGGATGTACTACTGGATAGGCGTCATATTGCAGATGCAGTGTATCCAAGACGTCAAAAAATAGTCTGGAATCTTGGATTCTGGAAATCCTGCTGATGAAGCCCGGCTTTAATTTATCAATGGTCTTCGGGTCATAAAATTCAGATACATTGAAAAATTGAAAAACAATCAACGAAGAAAAACAGCTACAACTCATATTCACGAAGTAGTGTGTTTGAAAGTGACGGCTTTTGAAATTTGTCCCCCAGTTTCTGTTTTTAGGCTTGAAATCTAAACCCTTCAATTTTGCATTTTTAAGAGGAAATTTGCCACTTTTAAAACACTAATTGGGCTGGTCTTTAAATAAGGGATAAGCTGCTTACAAAGAATTCTGGCAATTTTAAAGCAATTAATTTAGGATATTTTTTTTTAACTGATTTTTTTCTAGATTCTCTCTCGTTCGTATTCAAGGGAATCAAAAACCAATATAATCTATGTCACTTCAAAACGGAAATGACGCAATAGGCTACCGGTGTAGTTGTAAAATTATTTAGATTAAAAGGTACACCTCAAATTGGACTAGGGTTGCGAAGAAAAAGAAAACTTATATAACGTACAATAATTAATTTGAAAAAATATCATTGGGTCAATAGTCTTCATTTCAGGCAAATCATACAAATTGAAAAGTAAGAAGAAAAACATGTAGTCACAATTAAACAAAAATCGCACTTAAAAGGCTTTAATCGTCCTCGGCCTCATCCGAATTTAAAGTATCCACTAGTGTCGAGTTCTGACTGAAGGGATCTACTTGTTTCCATTTCTTGATAGCCCGAGTCAAATCGCTGGGGATCACCCAGTAATGTACTCCACTTGACGACATGAGAACAAGTTGCTTGGTTTTCATCAGAGACGAAACACTCGAGACATTTAACCTATTCCGGTTTTTAGTTTTGATGACCGAGGAAATCAAGAACTATCTCTCTAATCCAGCACATGAATGGGGCAAGTTGCATTCAAAAAGTACTTGGGCAAGTATGGAAAAAGTTTGTTTCCAGCAGCGTCTTTAAAAAGGGACAAAGCTAACTAACAAACGTAACAGCTGTTATGAGAGTCTGGGAAAATTTTCTGAAAACAAATTAAACCGGCATACCAGTCCTGATTTTAAATAGTTTGCCTTTCGAAGCGACTATCAAGAAGAAGCCTAGAGAAAAGTAGAGATTTTTAAGCGCTAGGGTTGACGAGAAATCGAAAAATGAGAGCAATAGTAGCCATAATATTTAACGTAATCGAAATCAGATTTTGTAATGAATGGACCCTAATTGTTTTACTGAATTCATGGAAAACAACAAAAGTTTTGTTTCCTACAAATCATGACTTTTTACTAGATTTCGGGAAAATTTACTAGATCCTCTAAATTTACTAGATTTTTTTTTATTTTACTAGATCTAGTAAAATCCTACTGACGGTGGCAACCCTGTCCACCGTAAAGAATAATAATCCGACTCGGACTATTATTCTTTAGTTACTAGAATATAGGTGAATAGTTACTGCATCTTAAATTTTAGTTCCTCTTTTTTTTATTTTAACTAATAAATAATAAATAAAATTTAGAATCATGAACAAGGTTTGATATGCTAACATGCGGATAGCTGTCGGCTAGATTTTAGGAGCCCAAGCCCCTCAAAACTTGAAGCTAAAAAATAGTCTTTCTTAATTATTTAATTGTTAATTAAAGGTATTTTCGTTGCTAGAGTTCCAGATGAGCTGGAGTTCCTAAAATCTAAAATCGATACAGCAGTTGCCCAATTCTAGTAAAGGGGTTTACTAACAACAAATTTGTAAAGCCCTAAAGCCAACAAATTTGTAAAACAGATGAAAACTGAAGCCTTTATAGGAAAAATTAAGAAATGTTTTTTATCCCCCCCCTTCCCCTGAACGAAATCCCCCCTACGACTATGATTCATCACTCTCTTTTTTATCGTGGACATTTTTAATTTAAATGCTGCACAAATTCGATCTTTTCTATTAATTTTTTTCCCTTTTTAAATAGAGGAGAAATCTATTGTTTAAATTACTATTGAGTTTGAAGTTGTTTTTGAAAACAATCCCATCATTCTATAAAAACTTTGATGGTAGTTCCATTATTTGATGGGAACAATCCGTGAAAACTAATATCCTTGCATTTTACGGAATATGGGTGTTGGAAAGCATATCTATTGCCTAAAATTATAACAGTTGGTTTTTAACACCTTTTTCCATTTTTTAAAACTAAAGAAGGGCCATGAATCCCTTCCCCAAAATGGCGTCTCTAACCTAGATAAGGCCAGTTGATATCTAAATATGTAGATGTAACAGATTTGTGGAAAATAGCCCCTTTTGCTTTTAGAGTGATTTTTTGCAAATATTAAGAAATGATTCCAGATCAAGATTAAACTTGTTTTGATTCGAGGAATTATCTTTTTTTGTTTAATTTTTTTAAGCTCCATTTTTCTTTGAAAGAACGAAATTTATTGGTACCTAGAGAATATCTTATCTTGGTCTTAAATTGTTTAAACACAATAGATGATCGGTTTTGACAGAATGACTGACTTATTACACAAGTCAGAGAACAATGTGTTATAGGACAATACGGCCGCAGTAGTTCAAAAAGTACTGTGTTACATAACACATTATAAAGGAGAATAAAAAAACAACTGAAAAGCATGTTTTTAGTGTTTCGACTGTACGGCTAGATATTGTACATTATGTAAAAATATTTTGTTTCTGCATCCTCAATAAAGATATGCAACGTCACTTGGAAAGACGGATAAATCTAAACATCTTAAGGAATCCAACAAGATGCAGTGGCAGATCCAGGGGCGGGGGACCCCCCGCCCCCAGATTTTTTCTGGCGCCCTTATTCCTTGTTTTTTTTTTTTTTACTTTTTTTTTAGAATAAATTTGTCAATTTGGTCAATTATTGACACCTTCGTCATATTGGGCCTCCCCCATGATTTTGGTCTAGATTTGCCCCTGGGAAGATGGACTGAACCAATCGATTGAGTGTGCTTAATTGTTTGGGCTAAGCTGTAAATTAGTTCCCAACCAGATTCGTCCGTACTTCGTAAAAAAGTGTTATGTCACATTTACTGTCAAACTGACATTTGTAGCCACCTCTCTAAATTGAGCATTTTAGATTTATTGGTCAAATCTATTTTCCAGGGCCTCTTTATTTGTTGAGGCCTCGCTCAAGGCGTTTAGAAGTTTTGATTTTCCAAATAGCGCCATGGTCCTTTCCTCGTTTTGATAAATATTGGAAAAATAAATTAAACCGTATCAAATTTGTCTTTCCGAGCCTTGGATGTAGCTTTTCACTGGCTTACCGCAATTTTTCGTGGGGCATTGGTTAGTTTGTTTTAGATCCCCTCATTAAGAAAAATTACTGTGATGTGGCACATAATTTCTTACTTAGTTTATTATCCACGTGCGACATAATGATAATGATGCACTTCTTTTTTCCTAAGGTACTTGAATTTTCTACCTCCACTTTTTCCTTAATTGTAAGACTTAAAACGTTGAAAGATTTGTGAAGACAGTTTCTATAGCCTGGTTAAACTTTCAAAAAAGGAGAAAAAATCAAGTTTACAGTACCCTGCTTCCCTTTGTCTGTGATTCTTCGGATTTGAGCCGGATTCTATATCAAATAGGATCTTTATTTCTTGGTTTGTTTTTAACTTTGGGACTCTTTTCATAGCCGTTTTGAGCTCTACTAGTTAGAAGGGGGAGAATGTGGGACCTTTAAACACCTTCCTGGCTCAACTTTCGCTATAGGTCCTTGTTCCTTCCTCGAAAATTCCAGTTACCAAGCATAAATACTTCCAGCTTACAAGAAGTTGATATTCTGTTGTAGGGTCTTGAAGACAGTTTTTTCTGTCCTAATTTAGGCTTTATGTTCGTTCTCAAAGGTTTCATTCACTTGCCACAAACAATTTAAGCTCATGAGATTTTTGTGTTCTAGAGTAGGGAGGTATGGATAAAGGGGAGCTTAAAAAAAACCTTCCAAGCCCTTAACTTAGGCTTTAAATCCCATCTTACAAATATTATTTACCTAGGTCCCCAAATTTGTCAGTTACCAAAAGCCAATCTTCCCGACTTTGACCTAAGATGATAAATATATAGAAGAAACAGTCTTGCTTTTACTACTACTACTACTAACAGCTCACCGCAGCACCAAGCCGCCTGAGGCCAACACAGCTACGCACGATCCTCCTCCACCCCAATCTATTCAAAGCCTCCCTTTTTACACCCGCCCACGAAGTTCCCATTTCCTTTAAATCTTTCTTTATGACGTCCTCCCACCCCAGACGGGGACGACCTGCTTTCCGTTTAGCCCTAGATGGTTGGCCGAAAAGAACAATCTTCGGCAATCTGTCATCCTTCATCCGTACAACGTGCCATAACCACCTCAACCTTTCTTTCATTATAGCCCTAGAGGGGGGTATTGAACCACATTTTTCGTATAGCCTATTGTATGAAATACGGTCAGTCAGCAGGGTACCCAGAACAATCCTTAAGCAGTTACTCTGGAAAACATCTGGTATGGCAGTTACTCAGTTACTCTGGTATGGAAGCTGGTATAGTCCTCCAGCTGGTGAATGTGATCAATCCCTCGCCATACACAAATGTGTATTATGACAATTTCTTTACATCAATCGTCCTTCTTCTAGAATTGAAAGAAAAAGGAGTACTTTGCACGGGTACTATCCAGGCGGATAGGATCCGAAGTGTGCCACTCGAAACCAAGAAATACCTGAAGACAACAGGAAGGGGCACCTTTTCTGACGTAGTTGGGGGTCAAGATGAATGTGTCTTGGTACGCTGGCTGGATAAAAGCAGCATGCAGCTAGCTTCGACATATGTGGGTGGAGGTGAGGTCAGCAAAGTACACAGATGGTCAAAGGCTGCAAAGAAAAAGATAGAAATCGCACGACCACAGATTGTCAAGGATTACAACAGAAGTATGGGTGGAGTTGACAAAATAGACCAGCTTTTGTCTTGTTACAGAACATTCATCAGATCAAAAAAGTGGACCCTCAGAATGATTTTCCACATGGTGGATCTTGCTGTTTGTAACTCATGGCTAGAATACACGAGTGACTGTGATCGACTGAAAATCAGCAACAAAAGCTGTCTTGACCTACTTTCCTTTCGTCTTGACGTTGCACAGGCTCTCACTCACGCTGCTGTTCCAGGCAAGAAGCGAGGCAGGCGATGGACTTCATGTGACTTGGATTCTGACGAAACAGAGGAAGGTCTTAGCGAGCCGTCTAAGAAAAGGAACAGGATTTTTGTGCGCCCCGGACTTAGCGCTCGGTTTGACAAGACGGCTCATTGGCCAGAAAAGACCGACAAGCAGAATTGTTGCCAGAACTCCCTAGGTGTTATGAAGACTCGCACAATGTGTTTGAAACGCAAAATCCCTCTGCGTAATGTCAATTGGCGCGATCAGTGGGCGCGATTGTTTTGGTGAATGTCATGCTAAGTGATTAGTTGTATGCTTATTCAGCACTTGCCTTTTGTACGCTTTCTACCTAAAATATAGCCGATTTTGATCAAGTGAAGCACACTGTCCTCGACTGAGAACACCGCAAAAATCAGGTTTGCAATTACAGGTTCAGCTAGAAACTTTTACCCCTTGTATTTTAGCGATGTATCATTAACCCAACTAGATTTCAGATTTTTTTTCCCTTCGGGAAAAAAATCGTGCGTGAAGGGGTTAATGGGTAAATAGAGTAACAGCAAAACAAGCACTTGTAAAGAACCTATTAATGCCATGAATAATGATTTTACTGCTCTAAAACCCTAAGGCCATGGTACTAAAGTGAAAAATTCCGTTCTAAATAATTAAAACTACACAAACCAACCAAAAAATTACCGAAATATATTTCTGTGTTCAATTGGTAGGCTGAAAAATCGTCCGAGCCTTTCAACACTTACATATCTTTTGTATCCTCATATCTCATTTCTGGCTCCTTAAAATCAAACTTGAACACATCTGACTCATCTCCTCAACATGCTTTATACGTCTTACCCTTTACCTTAAACATCACTCTTAAATATTTCCATTCTTTCAAAGTTGTACCTCATACCTAATAAAATAAGTTTATCTTCCTCACTTAACTGGTGCTGATAGCCCTAAGAGAAGAAGAAAAATATGCGTGATAATAAGCCAGAAGAAAAATATACGAATATAGAAGTTCGTTACGTAAGTTAAT
>JAQQPU010000113.1:74254-105403 GCA_029168905.1 Artemia sp. Kazakhstan ARC1039 | reverse complement strand
ATTAACTTACGTAACGAACTTCTATATTCGTATATTTTTCTTCTGGCAAAAAATACACAGTTGCAGATTTTTGCAGATATGAGCTTGAAACCTATGTTATAGGGTTTTCTGATACGCTGAATCTGACGGTGTGATTTTCATTAAAATTCTTTCACTTGTAGGGGATGTTTCCCCCCTCTTTAAAAAATCAGGTGAGTTTTCTGAGGCTCGTAGCCTTTGATGAGTAATACTAAACTTAATAAAATTTATATATTTAGAATCAGCATTATAAGCCCATTCTTTTAATACATTTATTGACATCAAAGTTCCGTTTTTAAAAGTTTCGATTACTATTGAGCCGTATCGCTTGTTTTTTTTATTGTTTTTTTTTTATTACGTATATGTTATTACGTATATGATGGGGTTCTCCCCTTAGTCAATACCACGCTCTTTACGTTAAAAGTTAAAAAAAAATTTAATTCACAAACCCCTGAATCACAAAGGCCGTTTAATTAGAATAGATAGCTCTTTTGAAAGCCCTAAAAAAAACTGTTGCGTAAAGAGCGAGGTATTGACTTGGGGGAGAACCCCCTCGTATACGTAATAATTTATGTTCATTTTAAGTTCTAATGTTGATTTTTACTTTCAGTTGAAAAAACTGGTTTTTTTTAATTTAATTTCTGATCGTTTTTTAAATAATGCTTGGAAATCTGGCACCCCCTTCATAGAAATGTCCCTTGCCCCAAAGAAACATCCTCCACGGAAAGATTCTCCCGAGTCACCCCCTACTCCAGCCCCCCCCCCACCAGAAAAAAATTCTTCCTGAAAATGTCTGTATACTTCCCAATAACCAATACAATATGTAAGCAATGGGCAAAGTTCATAACTTGCAGCCCTTCCCCTGGGAACTGTGGGGGATTAAGTCATCGTAAAAGACATATTTATTAGATTTTCGACTATGCTGGACAAAATGGCTATCTCAAAATTTTAATTGGGTGACTTTGAGAAAAACATGAGCGTGGGAGGGGGCCTAGTTGCCCTCCATTTTTTTTGGTCACTTAAAAAGGGCACTAGCACTTTTAATTTCCGTTCCAATGAGCCCTCTTACGATATTCTAGGACCACTGGGTCAATACGATTACCCCTGGGGAAAAAAAAAAAAAAAAATAAAATAAACACGCACCCGTGATCTTTCTTCTGGCAAAAAAATGCAAAATTCCACATTTTTGTAGATAGGAGCTTGAAACCTCTACAGTAGGGTTCTCTGATACGCTGAATATGATGGTGTGAATTTCATTAAGGTTCAATAACTTTTAGGGGGTCTTTCCCCCTTTTTTCGAAAATCAGCCAAATTTTCTCAGGCGCGTAACTTTTGATGAGTAATATTAAACTTGATGAAACTTATACATTTGAAATCAGAATTAAAATCTGATTCTTTTGATGTATCTATTGGTACCAAAATTCCGTTTTTTAGAGTTTCGGTTACCATTGAGCCGGGTCGCTCCTTACTTACAGTTCGTTACCACGAACTGTTTGATCAAATTACATAATAATATGATACTTTTTTGACTGAGCGATACTGTGGCCAAAGTTATGGGCGAAGAATAGTGTGGTTTTAGAAAGGGTAGAGGATGTGTTAAACTGAAAAAAAAAGACTTTGCGTATACTTAGATTATCAAAGGGGTATTTTAACAATATCCCAGCAACAGCTTAAGCTTAAACTCTTAGGGCTATCCAATTTACTAGTGCTAGAACTACTGCAACAATTGAAGTAAATCAAAGTAGCTTAAATGTGTACAAGTTGTCAAGACATCCAGGCAGGATATGAAGGGAAGAATAGGGTATAAAGTAGAAACTTTCACGACTGTTTTGCTAACATTCAGCTCAATTTTTTTCTGAATAAGTATTTCTGTTGCAACTTCAATAGCTCTTGCAACTTCTGGCCTGGGTCTGCAACTGAAACCTTAGAATCTGCAAAGAGGAGCATGTATTTTCTTAATATATTCACTGTCAAGATTGGGGCTCCGTTCTCTTCTATAAACCTTTTCAAGCCATTTAAGTAAATACTAAATTGCTTAGGTGAATGCCTGGATTCCTGCTTCACTCTAGTCTGTATACTTTTTGTGTATATTCATGTCAAAACGTCTTTTGCTTCATTCCTGTCTATGACCATTTTGCTGAAAGCCTCTATTTATCTTAGTCAATGGATGTGCTTATGAATACATTTCTGTCGTCTCATTGTCAGTTTCATCTGTGTAGCTTGAATGATTTTTTTGTAACTATGACGAATGACCTCAAAGGGCTAGTTTTTTCCTTTCTGCAAAAAAGATTGTATTTTGTGCCCTGCATTGCTTGAATTTCAAGAATTCAGCTCTTGAATTTTTTTTCAGGGACCACTCAACGGTGGAATCCACTGAAATTTCATATAAAATTCTCATTATGCAACTGAAGAAATTATGGATGAAGGTAGAGCAGACTAGAAAATCAGTTCAACTCATACGGAATCATAATCTGTGAGTTGGACTCAATTATCCTCCATTTTCTTACTGACGACCAACAGAACGCTGAAATATATGTGTGCTATCATGAATAGGTATTGGTAGAAAACGATGTAAAAAGGTCATTCCTCCGAGCAATATTGAAGGCAATAAATGCTGCATTGCATGAAGACAGTACGAATGAATAAAGCTGTGATGACAGAGATACGATTTTTTCAGCTTGGTTCGGCAATCGAATTGAAAATTTTCGGGCCAATCACTAACTGTAGGGAAAGGATTTGAAACCCACGTTCTTTGCAAGGGGTAATGCTTCAAAAGAGATTAGTTGTTTTTCGTTTTGCTTTATATAAATAATTTTCAATCACAAGTCTCTTTGTACACCAATTGTAGAAAACATACTCACAGCTAATTGTGGTATTAAATTTATCATGATAAAACGATCGAGATATGAAGATTCGAAAGTTAATGGCAACTTAATGAGCCTAACCACAAAAAGTAATTATTATAGTGTTCATATTCTTTCTTCACCCATTTCAATATTTAAAAAAATTCAAAATTTTCCTTACCGTAATTGTCACATATTTTGTATAACTATCTTGATTATCTTTTTAGTTTCTTACTAGGTTTTTTTTTTAAAGCTGAGCTTAATTGTGACCTGGGCGCCACCATCCCTAGAAACAGTTTTGCTTCAGCCAAGGTCAAAGTGAAGGTATAGACAAATAAGATATTATTAATATTTCTCTGTGTTTTCAAAATTCTTTTAATGGTTTTGCTAGGCAGCTAGCTTTGGTTACTTTCTTGTACAGACAAGCCAGTCTTTACCTTTATTTGGTATTAACGTCAATCTTTCATGGAAGAAATAAATGAAAAATGTCGAAATTATACCGAATGATTCACAGCATATTGATATCTATATTTTTACTACAGCATAGATTTAGTTGCTTTTTTATTAGTATCAAATTCACAGTTTATCATATATATAGGCTCTTTTCGGCTAGTTTATCTTCGGACTATTCTACACTGTCTGGTAGCAAGAGACTAGGGATTGTAAGTAAAGAACTGAAAGTTTGTAAGAAGGCACCAGTGCATGTTGGACTAATCATTTGTGAAGATTCTATCTCTTTCTATGATTTGAACAATGTCATTTTCTGGTTGAAAGCATTAGGAATCCAATGTGTAAGCATTCATGCACCTTTGATGGAAGAATGGGAGAGTGAAGCTCTGATTGAGGGTAAGTCAGGCTACTATGTAGTCTATGCAAAATTGACCTTAGTGTCTTAAGTATAAACTTTTATCACTCTTTAACTTTAGGATGAAAGAAAATGCAGGAAAGGAACCCTAGCTAGGCATAGCCATATGAGAAGATCTATTTAAAAAGGCATTTTCAAAATTTAGGGATGATGCCACTGGGTAAAGAGTTGGTAAATATTTCGCAGTTCATATTATTGACTTACAAATAAAGTAAAAATACCACTTGATGCCTTTTTATGCTCTTTCCAAATATAATAATCATTTTGTCAGAAATGAATTTTGCCCCCTCCCATATATATACCAATTCTGGGTATATATTTTCACATTAGGGGGTGGGGTGGGGCAAACTTTAAACTTACCTCTCATTTACATCAGGAATAAAATTTACCCCCCCTAGTGTGCAAATATATATCCTGAATTGGTACATATAGGGTTGGGGGTAAAGTTCATTTCCACCCCCCCCCCCACCCCCCCAAAAAAATGATTACTATATTTGGTAAGAGCATAAAAAAGGCATTGAGTGGTATGGTTACTTTATTTGTAAGTCAATAATATGAACTGCAAAAAATTTACAAAACAGTTTGTTAAATTCAGAGACAAAGTGAAGATACTAAAGGATGCCTTTTTTCATGCTCTTTCCAATTATATTAATTGGTTCATTTGTAATAGTCTTGAGTCACAGCAAAACACCCTAATAAAGTGAAAATAGTACCCTGCCATTAGATTCCAGAACATTTTTTTGCAGTTCATATTATTGACTTACAAATAAGGTGAATATACCACTTAATGCCTTTTTTCTATCAGAAATTCAAATTTACTCACCCCCACCCCCCTAATATGCAAATATATACCCTGAGTTGTAATATATCATGAATTGTCATTGGCAAAGTTTTTGATTGCAAAATTGAGCACTATTTTTGTTGACAGTGTAAAAAAACTTGAAATGGTTAGAAAACATTTTATATTTGAGTTGCCTAATAAATGGGGTTTGAATTTTTATAAATAAGTATTTTTGGAATATGTTTCTCTTGAACAAATTATTTATAAGCTAGATATATGTTTTTAACCACTTTTCAGTAACTTAACTAGTGTTGATAACTTCTTTGTTTGGTTACAATTCAGGGTATATATTTGCACATTAGGGGGGTGGTGGTGGGTAAATTTGAATTTCCAATAGAAGCAATTATTATATTTGTAAAGAGCATAAAAAAAGGCATTCAGTGGTATGTTCACCTTATTTGTAAGTCAATAATATGTTCTGTGAAAAATTTTCATTTTCAGCACAATGCTCAGTACTCTGACAATGCCCCCCCCCTTCAATGGTCTTAGGTACACCTTAATCCAAGATTTACATATTCCTTAATACAGTCTCAAAAATTCAATGAAACAATAGACCTGGCTAATTATGACTGCCAAACTACAAACTAGGGAAACTTGTTTTTCAATATTGAAACTTAATGAAAGTTGCCATTACATTATAGACTTCTTCATACAATTATTCTGCTTTGCAACAATTACCTTAGATCAAAAGTATACATGATATAGTCCATCTGTGATTTATGTACTTTGATCTAGTTTAAGGTCCCATGTCCAAAACCAGGTAGCATTTTTCAATAAGTTATGGGTTTTTTCTATCACTTAGCTAAGTAGAAGGTATTACACCATTGGAAACATCTTTTTATGCTGTTTCCATATTTCCAGAGGATGTTGTACGGCCTGAAAGTTTTACAGAATTCAGCTCATTCCCCAACAATAATTTTTATCAGTATGAATCTAAGGATCCCATGTTTTGTACCAAAGTGTTGTTTTTTGTTTGTTGCATTAGTATTTAGCTTTACTAGTTGGTCCAAGTGTTTTATTATACATCTGCATTTTTGCACAATAAGCAAAAGTTGTCTGCATTGTGATAATAATAAATATGATTATTTTACAACAAACACTAATTCATTGGCAGGAAGAAATGGGTCATGCTATTCTAAAAAACATGTGAATGTTTATAGTGGGCCGTATCTTCATCCATTATGGGTTAAGGGAAGCAATGCACTTTTGTTGTTGACATAAGTAGCCTAAGTTTTTCATCAAAATTAATAAGTTTTATCATTTAACAAGTTAATTAATAAGTTTTATCAGAATTTTTGGTAACTTTTTTCTACTGACAAATAATTCTGAACAAGGTATCACTTTAAGAAAGGCTCAAAATAAAATTTGCAAATGTAGGCAATTTGTAGGTTAAATTTGGAAAGAGCATCAAAAGCTGCATCAAGTGGTGTGTTCACATTCTACTTAGCTAAGAAACAGAAAAAAGCTCAAAATTTACCTATTTTCCAAAATAATTTTTGGAAAACATCTTGAAGAAGCCCAAAAACTTCAATATCAGAACTTTTATCAACCTAACAAGCAGTAAAACTCACTTCACTTCTTGAGCCACTGATGCTCTTTTCTAAGCCATTCAAACCTTGAGGGTTGTCTTCTTTTTTTTGCCCATATAAAAATAAAGACAAGAAAAAAAGATTACTCTTTGTTTTTCTTCAATTTTGGCTCTAGCAGCTTCTTCTTTTGCCAATTTTTTGCTAGTTTTTCTTTCCTTGAATGTTCTCTAAATGTGGTGATCCTTGAATCACAAGCATATGCATTCTCCACTAGTGAACAAATTCTTATGCTTCCATGTTTTTTCTTCTACTTCATTCTACCTAGGTTTCTAGGTGGTATAATAGAGATTTTATGGTGATTCAACTATTGAAGTGGTTATTAGTTGTCTGACTACTGGGTATCTTATTCTACAGATTTTAGTGAAGAATTACTTTTCTGAAATAAATACTATAATAACAAAATTCTTATATAATTACATTCTGAACATTTCTATTTATTAGATGCTCACATTTGTCTCCAGTATAAGCACATCTTGCCCCGTCCTTCCCTGTTGCAAAGAGCTATATATAGTCATTGGCTCTATTGAAAAGTTTGCTGAGTTTGTAATACAAACCAACTGTTAATCAGAAATAACTGAAAAAAATACAAACCAGCAAAATCACCTTTTTTGGGGTTTTTACCCTAGCATAGGGCTGTACTCAGGCAGTCAGAAGGACAGGGGCTGAGATGCAGTTCAACTGCATCCCTATGCTGGGATCTAGTTTTCAGTCTCATCACAACAAATTAAACTATTGTTCAAGTTGACTTATCTGACAAATAATTTAGTACCTAGTTTGGACTAAAGCAGGGGTAGAACTAGAGAGTGTTTTAGAAGTGGGTGTTCCCTCCTAGAAGGTCAAAAGTTGCACTAATTACAGAGGTAGAGGTAAAAAATTCCAAGGTGTCAGCACTATGTGCTGACACTTTGGAACATTGGGCAGGGTTACCACCCCCTTAGCTGCATCCCTGGTATTCAGTAGTACAGACAGTTTTACCATTTGACCAGGACTTTGGTTTGCATTGATGAATTTTTAAACAAATTTGTCCAAACCTCTACCATCTCCTATATCTTTGTTATATAGGGGTATTCTATATCTTGATTCATGTCATTGTCTGCTTGAACAAAAAAAATTGTTGGGGCCTTTGGGTATTATTTTCCCAAAAGATACACATGCAAAAGCTTTGGCTTCTTTCCCCATTGGGCAATCTGATAATATAATTGATGTTTCCCATCAGCTTTGATATCTTGTAAGCAAAGACCTTACCATTGAATCTAAAGATTACTGTTTCTACTCTAAATGGTATGAACTTTCTCTCCCATTTCAAACTCTGATGGCTTGACCTTGTGGTCTAGCCAGGCCATCTGTTGATCCTGATTCATCGCGTAGTTTTCCAGTGCCATCTCGCTACACTCAGTAAGACAACCAGCAATCAACCTTAACTTCAAGCTTCATTTCTCCTCCTGTTCTTACCTAGATACGTCTGTGGGTCCTTTTATTGGATCAACAAAAAAAAAGAAACAAAGAATGTTTGAAAAGAAAGTATAGCGCAATATTAAAACCTGAAACAAGCAGAATAAAAGTCATATGGTGAATCAAATTTAAAATTAACAGAAATGACACTTTGGAACATTGGGCAGGATTATATATATATATCTATATAATAGATATTTAAATCTATCTAAAACTTCCCTGTTTTACCCTCCCAAGAATTTCCCATTTCCCTTAAATCATTCCTAACAACATTCTCCCATCCCATTCAGGGGTGACCTGCTTTTCATTTGGCCCTAGACAGTGCTCTAAAAGGACAATATTAGGCAATCTGTCATCCTTCACCTGCAGAAAGTGTCCTAGCCACCTCAACCTTTCTATAACTATAATTCTTGGTATGTAGGATTGAGATTCATGTATCCAAAACAATAAAAGGCAATTTTTATGGAAAACGTCTAGCAAATCCTCCTCTGTTTTCTGGAGCACCCAAGCTTTAGAACCATACTTGAGCACTTTCATCACTGTAGCTTCCAATATTCTTAATCATGTGTGCAGATTTATCATCCTATTCTTCCAAACTTTTTTCAGCTGTGAAAAAAACATCCTGAAATTTACTTATTCTACTTTTAATATCTTCACTGCTCCCACCATCTTTACTAATAATACTACCAAGATAAGTGAAGCTGTCCACTTGGTCAATCTCCTGGTTACCCAGCATCACCTCTTCTCTTTCATTTATTCCTAGTCTTAGTGACCTATTCTTCTTACCATTGATTTTTCAACTTATTCTTGCACTATGAACTCACAAAACCTCCTAAAAATTCATTCATTTTGCTTACATTTACATCTAGGATGCTTAAAATATCAGCATAATCCTAGTCTAGGAGAGTTTCACTTCCCGAATAGGTTGTGTGTTCTCCAATTGCCTTTGCTGTGCTCCTTAGGACAAAGTCCATCAAAATGACCCATTTACGTGGGGATATGATGAAAATATGCTTAACTCCTGATTTAGTATGAAACCAGCAACAAGGATAGGACCTTCCCTAAAGCTCTTCTATCAGCTGAACCAAACACTTGCTCTTAATATATAAAACTGAGGACTAAAAGGGTTTGATGATTGAGGCACTTCTCAATTATTAATCTAAGAGGAAAAATTTGATTGACACATTCTCTCCTCTTTGTAAAACCACACTGTCCTTCTCTTAAAACTTTACCATACTCACTCTTATCATCTTTCTTATTGTGGGTTTAATTGGAGTTTCTCAAAAATCGCTAGGTCCTACGCTTTTTTTCAAAAATCACATCCATAATTTTCAATGACTTATCTCTAACTTCATTACGACTATATTTAAAAGACTTATTTACCACAGTATCAGCACCTGGGGCTGATCACTTTAAGAACACTAATTACTTCCTTTGCAAATTACGAATTTTCAGAGGGAAAAGGGAAAAAAAAACCCATAGAAACATGTAAAAACCTGAATACCAAGATGCAGCATGATTTTTCATTGTTTAAAAAAATTGGAAAGAACATAAAGATAAGTGTGGAACTTGATATGAGAATGTCAGAAGACATGATAATGACAGTGGTCAAGTATGGCCCTGAAATGTAGATGCTTTGAAAGATTGAGGAAGATTAGTTAAATGTTTTCTAATGGAATTGACTAGGGATAGTTTAGCTACTCGTTTGATTAACTGTATACTGAATAATAAGCTGTACAAAAATGTGGCTCTATCCCACTTCTGAAAGAAAGGTCAAGGTGGCTAAGCCACCTTTCACAGATAAAGGATGACATATTACAAAGATTGGGCTTTCTGGCAATTTGTCTGGGAACAAGTGAGAAGCAAGTTGCCCCCAAGTGGGATGGGGAGAGATTATAAGAAGGTATTTAAAGGGAAGTGAAACTTCATGGTAGGACGTAAGGGTGAAATTTTGAATAGAATGGGTTGAGAAGGAGCATGCATAGCTGTGTTGGCCTCAGGCAGCTTGGTGTTGCAGTAAGTTGTTAGTAGCAGTAGTGGGGTGTAACAAACTTGGTTTTAATGATCTAATGAGTTAATTTTGGTACAACTGTTTAAAGTTTCAATATTTAAAGTTTCAGAATAGTAATTATATATAATTACTGTACTGTAATTACAGTAATTATACATATTGTGTTCTATCCCCCTTTATATGGATTATTTTGATGGACTTTGTTTTAAGGAGCACAGGAAAGGCAATGGGAGACCACGGAATCAAATGGGGAGGAAAAAGTCTCCTAGACTTGGATTATGCTGATGATTTAAGTATCCTAGATGAAAGTGCGAGCAAAATGAATGAAGTTTTAGAGGTTTTTCGAGTTCAGGGTGCTAGAATTGGTTTGAAAATTAATGTTAGGAAGACTAAGTCACTAAGGCTAGGAATAAGTGAAGATGAAAAGGTGACATTGGGTAATGAAAAGATTGATCAGGTGGGCAGCTTCACTTACCTCGGTAGTATTATTAGTAAAGATAGTGGGAGCAGTGAAGATGTTAAAAATAGAATAGCCAAGGCTCAGGGTGTTTTTTCACAGTTAAAAAAAGTCTGGAAGAATAGGAGGATAAGTCTGCAAACCAAGACTAGAATATTAGAAGCTACAGTGATGACAGTGGTCAAATATGGCTCTGAAGCATGGACGCTCCGAAAACCGGATGAAGATTTGCTAGATGTTTTCCAGAGAAATTGCTTAAGGATTGTTCTGGGTACCTGGCTGATTGACCGTATTTCAAACAATAGGCTATACGAAAAATGTGGTTCAATACCGCTCTCTAGGGCTATAATGAAAGAAAGGTTGAGGTGGTTAGGGCACGTTGTGCGGATGAAGGATGACAGATTGCCGAAGATTGTTCTTTTCGGCCAACCATCTAGGGCTAAACGGAAAGCAGGTCGTCCCCGTCTTGGGTGGGAGGAAGTCATAAAGAAAGATTTAAAGGAAATGGGAACTTTGTGGGCGGGTGTAAAAAGGGAGGCTTTGAATAGATTGGGGTGGAGGAGGAGCGTGCGTAGCTGTGTTGGCCTCAGGCGGCTTGGTGCTGCGGTGAGTGGTTAGTAGTAGTAGTAGTAGTAATTATATATAAGTTTGATTTCAAATGAACCTTTATTGACCTTCTAGTAGTTTGTTAGAATTTGACCAAAAAATTCAGTGGAAGCTAAAGTTTTGGCTAAAATGTTACCTGTTTCTGGTCATGGTGATTCTTATTTTGGTTTGCTGCTGACTTAAGGGAGTTTTGGGCTTTTATTTGAAAATACCAAAAGTTTATTTTTGTGATTAAAAATTATTGCTGTTTACTTGAATCTGAATCATAGTTACCATTTCCGAATCAGTTTCAATTGTAATTTTTTTCTCATCTAACAGTTTCTTTGAAAAAACGTTTGTAGATTTTCCATTGCTACTAATATCAGGTTTTGCTCTTAGCCATGTTATAGCTACTGATGCCACCATATTAAGGCTGCCTACATGTAGAATGTCAAAATTTTCTGCAGAAGATTTGTTTTTAGAGGGGTGAGGTTTTTTTTTCGTTTTATTAGCCAAATTCAGATTTGTGTGTTTTCCACCTGTTCTTTCGGTAGACGGTTCTATTACTATTGGTATCTTCCCTTGTGTGGGCATATATAAAATATTACAGTGTTTCTTTCATTAATTGTAAATTCTCATTAATATTTTACTGCCTCCTTGCTAAGCATTGTAAGCAATCATCCTGTTATCAAGACATTTGCCTTTCCCCTAAAAACGAAATCAAAACGATTCTATTTAGTTTTTTCCTTTGTCTGCTCTCTCTTTTTATCAATGTTCTGTTATTATATTGAGCTTCCTAGTTGCATAGGAAGTAATGCCGCACGGTGGCGCATTCTCATGAAAAGTCACAAAGTCTTTACAAGATAAATGTTTAAAATGGACAATTTACTTGTCTTCTCTCATTTTGTGATGTATTTTATTTCAAGTCTTTTGTATTGATCCTAAATAGTATTTGACTATTCGGAAATTTATTTCTTTTCTTTTTATAATTTTTCATTTCTCAACTCTATTCTGTTTTATGCTTTTTAAAAGCCCAAATCATTCTAGAAACGTGTTCAAGGAATGACATCAAAATATATTGTTGTCAAGCCCATGATACAGTCCATTCCATACAGAAACTGGCAACTGCAGAAAAAGTTATCAATGCAGATCAAGCTATGGACTTCCTCTTGAAGCATAAGTCACCTGAGCCAGAATTGGTTCTTCAGTTTGGTTTACCAGGTTTATCTTTAGGATATTCACCCTTGAAACTAAGATTCTCTACCATTGTGTAAGTTATTCTATTGATTGTGATAATTTTCCTGTTAAAATTATAGGCCTATATCTTTGCCCTAATCAGCAATTTAATCACAAAAAAGGTAATTGGCAAACTGAATGGATTAGTTGAACAGCTAGTCCCGAGAGCTTAGACATCAACACGTAATTTGTGGTTATCCGAAACATCTTGAAAATATTGTCCAATCCTATAAAATTTTGATAGTTTTCTACTACTGTTAAGAAGTTGGTTTTACTACCAAGTATGTTGTTAGCTATAGGGCATGAATTTGTTCACCAGCAAGGAAGGATTTAAGTGTATAACATCAAGTCAAGGGCTATATAATATAAATTTTAAATAGTAACTATGGTTATCATTTGTGGTTGGCTGTTGATTATTTGATGATATATTATATGCAGCCCATGGCTAGATGTTGAGCACCTCTCAAACCCTTTCCATTTTATCCCATAGCCTGCTGTGCCCCTTAGGACAAAGTCTACCAAAATAATCCGCACAAGCGAGATAGGACACAACCCCACTCAACTCCTGATTCCACACCAAACCAACTACTAGCCTCACTTCCTACATTAAGCAAAGCAATATTATTTTTGTGCATAATACTAATTGCTAGAATTTCCTATCTGGTGTAAAATAGAAGGATAGTAACTTTTCTATTGGTTGAATAAAATGCTGGTTCTTAATCTATAAAACCAAGGACTAAAGGCGTCTGACAATTCAGATACTTCTTAATTATTAATCTAAGAGTGAGAATTTGGTCATGGCATTCTCTGCCCTTCCTAAAACCACACTTTTAAAGTTTACCTGCAGTATCTCTTAGTCTAATAAGTATCTTCATGCCAAGTAATTTGCTTCCTGAAGAAATCAAGCTAATGGCTCTTTATTTACTACAATCACTTTTATCACCTGTCTTATAAAGGGGTTTAATTAAAGTTTTTTTCTAAAATCCCTAGGTACTTACCCCTATAGTTTTTGGTTTCTTATTTATTTATTTACTAACCTGTCACAAAAAAGCAAGGAGACGGAATACAATATAATACAAAGGAAAAGAAAAAAAAATACAGGACAACACAGGACAAATTCTTATGAAGGATTGTATCATAGACCAGTTGTAAAGATGACGCGTTTTTCTTCCCACTCTTCTTTGACAAACCACACTGGAATATTGGTTGTCAGGGCAGCAGTAGAAATTTTAACTTTAACAGTTGTTTGAAAATAGTCAGAAGTGTATGTTGAGGACAAGACTTCAGCTTGGTCTTGGGGCATATTTCCGGATGCTAAAACTTGATCAATGTTCGTAGTGGCCCCAGTATGATGTAGACAACCTGTGTCATGTTCTTCCATTAAAACTTCTAGATTACTGGTCAGCTGCAGGATAAGATTGGTCGAGTTGAGGACAAGTCACAATTAAAGTCTCCAATCAAAAGTTTCTCGGGGATAAGATGACGGGCAACATATTTTGCAAGACGTTTAACCGCGAGAGCAAATCATTTTTCAGATTTTTTGGACTTGCAGTCTGTCGGAGGTAAGTGTTAATAATGGCCAAATTCCCAATTTGAATAGCTGAGGTCTCCTCAGCTATATGATTAACTGAGGTCTCCACTACAATACTGGGAATCCTTTTGCGAACTATAGTAGCAATGCCATTAGATGGTCTGCCTTGGCTTTAAAGACGTCAGGCTGGCGAAAAAAAAAATGGGAATCAGAGAATTCAAGGAGCTCCTTATTGCAGTCGATTAGGAAACATTCTTGCAAACATAAAACGTCGTAATTTCTCAAGAATTCTTCAATAATAGGGTGCTTCTTAAGAGCATCACCATGTATATTCCAGGAAATGACACTAATTTCAATGGTTAGGATTATCTGCAATCACTCTTTGGTTTTCAGAGCATCATACGTGATGGCAGGTATTAGACGACGAGTCACAAGGTACACAGCGCGTCGTCTTCATACAGGGGTTGTGCTTAGATGGAAAGTGTCCAGGACTTGCGCATCGACAGCTTCATTCGTGCATAAAGTTGCTTTATGCCTATTTTTATGGCACTTGTAACCCTTGAGATGCAAAAATATGAAGTTTTTCACTTTTAATCATCCCATTCGAACCATTGGCGGGATTTCGACGGCAAGTTTGAGGTCAGCTGCGGTTTCGAAATAGAGTTTAAATGCATTTGCAGTACCACAACGCTTGACCTCAATTAGGCCCATGAAGAGAGCCTTCAATTCGTCCTCTGTAACATCCCGAGGCACTTGTGTAACAATACCGATGTATGACGGAGCCTTCTTATGGGCTTCTAGATTTGAACGTGATTTTTCTATTTCTTTCGGCAAAGTTTGTGGCATCAGTTTTGTTCTTAACAAGTAGCCTAATTTTAGTGTTAAAACGCTTCAGTTCAACAACTTCATCAGACTCATTTCCGCTCAATTGGGTAACTAACTCCTTGCGGTATTCGGGATTTTTTAGTTAATGTGGAAAGTTTTTATTACTACTGCTGCGTAGGATAACGGTTGCAGGGGGGGGGGGGAAGTCTGGGTAAGTATTTGACTGAGTGTTTTCTGGCTTTTTGACTCAATAAGCCCGTAGACCTTTCTACAGATCTCATTGACACTGGTAATTACGACTGCACTAATTGCCCTAACTTTGTAACTATCGTGTTCCAAAAACTAATATCCCATTCCTTTTATTGTTGTGGTTAATCTTGTAAAATAAATCTTCCTTCATTTTAAAATGTCAAAAATTTTCTCACTCAGTTCTACATAATTTCCTAAACTTTATCATGGTTTAATACAATCTCAAAATATTCTGCCCATTTCTCCTTAACAACTTTTTTTTAATCAATAATTGAGGCCCCGTTCTTTCCTTTAACTGGAACAAATTCCGGACTGACTATTTCCTCTCAATTTCGTAACATGTCAATTTAATATTTCACTAATTCACTGTCTGGCTATCTTACAGCTCCTTTTCAATTTTATTTATAGCTTCCAATTCTCCTTAATTCACATTTTAATCCCGCCTTTACTTCCCTTACCATCCCTTATATTTTCTTAAGGTATATCAATCACAACATTTTTCTTTAAAATACTTCTCTCTTCTACCAAGCTTAATTTTCCTCCCTGAGACATCTTTGGCTTTCTTGAATGCCAAAACATCATTATTATTATTTTTAATGAAAATTCTTTCTATTTTTTTGGTTGGTTTTGAAATTCAGCAAAGTATGGGAAATAATTTATTATTATTTTTTAGGAATGTGCCAACTCATCGATCAATAACTATGGGGACTTTCTTGAATGCCATTCACACATACAAAAGCTGCAAGCAGAATTTTGGTCGTTAGATTTATTTGTTATTTTGTACTCTTTTTTAATATGATGAACATGTCCAGACACTGGCTAGGTATATCTAAGTAGTCTTAAAAGGTTCGATTAACTTATTTTGAAATTGTCTTTGCAAGGTCATCAAAACCAATTAGCTTTTCTTCTAAAGAAACGTCATGGGCTTGGGTGCGTAGAAACACTTGCTATTATAGATATGAATTACTCCCGGCACTAAAAAGGAAAAACAGTACTCCACCCTATGCACTTCTATTGTCCTGAGAAATCGCGGCTCAACAGTATAGTGAAGCTTCAGACATAGATTAGGCTCACACACTAAATCTGGACATTAATTAAGATTAAGTGTGAGGCATTTCAGAAATTCTTGAACCTTACAGTATATAGTCACGTCTTTCAACCCTAATTTATTTTGGAGGGGCAAGCAATTTAAAAACACACCCTGCCTGTGACATTTTCGCTATTTATTCTTGACAACCGTTTCCCTAAAGACCGCTTTTCTTGTAGACGAGTGGTTCCCGACCGATTTTGGGCCATGCCCCACCTAGGCAATCCTAAAATCATGATGCCTCCCTCATGATATTTAAATTTTGTTATTCAAAATTTTATGCCTATTCACCTGAAGGATACTGAAAAGGCTATTAACTTGATATGGTTTTTTCTTCGAATCGTCCTCTAGGCATTACTAATGGAAATTCTTGCCTGTATACAACACATTTTACGGAATGTATGACGTCATTCACATGGAAAATGTTATTTTTTTTATTATTAGGCTCTAGAGCAGCAGTTCCCAAAGTTGATTGGGCTCCGACCCATCTAACAAAAATTTCCAAACTTGGGACCCACCTTTTTGCAGTCCTAGAGAAAAAAGTAGTAAATATTATACTGTACAACTAGATGAGTCTACCGACGTGCAAGGCTCACCTGCTTGTTTTTGTACGTTACATGCACAATGACGTGCATGAAGATATCTTGTTCTGCAAGCCAACAAGTGGTGGAACTGCTGAGCTAATTTCAATACAAATGATTCTCATATAAAAGATAAAGCTTTACAGCCGAAGAACTGTGTCAGTATATGCACTGACGGTGCGCGAGCTGTGCGGGAAAAATGGCATTGTGGTTACAAGATTTCTTGAACTCCGTGTGCTTTAATAATAATAATAATAATAATTTATTTTTAACCCGCTAAGGTAACAAAAGCGGAGTATAAATAAAAGAAAAGAAAAAATACATACAAATCGACTAAATACACAGTAAAAACACTAAATCAATGAAGGAGGCGTACAAACCCATGATGAGCTGGGAGAGCCTTCACTGTCTGGGGGAGTTTGTCAGCAAGCTCAACTAGCTTTTCAGTTATATCTGGAAGCCCAAAAACTGAGACAAGGTTACGGTTCCGGTACCACGGAGGCAAATACAGTAGAAAACGCGAGAACCGAAAATAATAAGAGCGTAATGACCGGGTATTTTTTCGCCCAAGAATGGGATAAACACCAGAAAGGAACAAAATTGAATGATCAGTAAAAACAGAATACAATTTAGCAAGGGTCTTCCTACTGTATTTCCCCCGATTGGCAACAATTTTGGAATAAGATACTTGGATCTTTTTCTTACAATTCGCCACGGCTTGTTCTCGGAGAGATTTAAGATTTTTAGCAATGTTTATACCCAACCATCGAAAAGAAGAGACACATGGGACAGAAAAAGAAGCACAATCTAAAGGCGAGTTACAATTACTGTTAAACGAAAGATATTCACATTTAGAGAAATTCAGTGATAGACCAATCTTACTAAGGTTTGTTGCAACTGTAGATACAGAAACAGAAAGACCTTTTCTAGTCCTACTAATTAGAAGTATATCATCAGCATACGCTATGTAAGAAAGATTAATCGCCTGAAAAATACAAGTGGTTGGGATAGAAGATAAAACAGAAGAAATGCAAAGTTTAAAGATAGAAGGGGAAAGGACAGCACCTTGTCTGACCCCCCGCCGAACCGGAATTTTAGAATCGGAAATAACCCCATCAGCTTTTATTCGTAGAAAAGAATTGGCATACCAATAACGAAGGAGAGAAACCAGAGAAAGATTAATGCCGTGACTAAAAAGGGAAAACAGAGCTTGTGAGTGGACGACGCTGTCAAAAGCCTTGGAAAGGTCCAAGGCGCAAAGATGGAGTTCATATCCCTTTTTAGTCGCATCGATAAGAAGATTAATTAGAACTCGATGGGCTTGCTGGCACCCTACCCCAGACGAAAATCCAAGCTGATTTTCGCCAAAATGTGCACTCGATATGGACGGAAGAAGAACATATTCAAAAACTTTACTGAGATTGCATGACACAGTTATTGGCCGATACGACGAGCAATCGCTAGGAGGTTTCCCTCTTTTAAGAATTGATGTTACAGACCCACATAGGAAGCTATCCGGTACCGCAGACGCACACAAGCACATTTGGAAAAGCAACTGCAGGTGTTGAAAAAGAAGTGGGCAATCAACTTTTAAATGGTTGGCAGAAATGCCATCGCAATCAAGGGAATTTGATTTCAACCTTTTTACTGCCTGCTGAACCACAGAGAGCTCGACAGACAAAATCTGAGTTTGGCTCAGCGATACGGGAAGTGCGGCAATGAGAAGTTTCGAAAAAACCGAATGGACATGATAATTCACTGAACTAAAAACTTTACTGTAATAACTATGCCATGCACCGGCACTAATCGGGCTTGTAGCAAAAGAATCATCAAGTTTTTCAGAATTAATTACCTTTTGCCAATCAGATTTACTTAACGGGAAATTCGATATTTTTGATTTAGTCGAGCGCAGGTATTTTTTAAATTCTAATTTTGTCTTTTGCTTTATTTGATGAATAACCCCTTCAGACGGACGACCACAAGAAACCCAAATCCGCAACCAAAACTTTGCTTTATTTTTAATCGATTTCAATTCAGGATCCCACGACCACTCCGGTTTACGCGTGTTTCGCCTGACTCGCTCCTGTGGTACAGCGGTCAATTCAGCTGTTTTAAGGCAAGATACTAATTTTAGATAATAATCATTTAGAGTATTTTTATCATTTGAAGACTTACAACTAAGCTGTAGAAGGTGGAAAGGAACTTGAATTGTAGCAAGTAGCATAGCTAGCGTAGAAATATACAGCGATAAATTTATCTTATTCCAATTTCGACGGAAAACCCATCTTCGTCCTGCTTGTAAAGCATTACGATTAGTACAAAACGGTATTTGAAAAACAAACGAAATCGGTAGGTGATCTAAATCGCAATGATCTTCATGAACAGTTACAGTAGAAACGGGTAGGCCCGGAGAACAAACAACATGATCAATATTACTTTGACTACCGGAATGATGAAGATAAGAATATATACAAGTTTTTTCAACCAGCTTAAACTGCGGCAGCGAATCAAATATCAAATCCGAGCGAATATTCGATGACAGCAGGTCAGCGTTAAAGTCTCCAGCGATCAAAAAACGATAACCTTGATATGAGACGGATTCCAAAAGTTTCTGTAATACACTGCAAGTCTTAGCGAATCTGTTAAGAGACTGAACCGATTTTCTGTCACAAGGCAAGTAAACATTTACGATCACTAAATCGTTAATCCGCACGGCCAAAATGTTAGGATCACTGTGAAAAAGCACAGGCGAGTAGCAAGCAACACTATTTCGGTTCAGTATACATGCAAGCCCACCCGACGGCCGTCCGAAAGTAGTTCGTGCCGCCGATACGAAAACGACGTGATTAGCACTTCTTTTTAGCAGGTTTGTATTAGCCGACGATAATAAGTGTTCTTGCAAACAGACAATGTCATAGTTACATGCAAGTTCGTCAATAACATGCTCTTTTCTTCTGGTACCATTTATGTTGTACGAGACAGCTGAAAGGGACTGCATCATTTTCGGGCACTACTCGAAACGCGAGACTTGAGCACTGGACATTTCAAACTAAAGGATGTATGATCACCGTTGCAGTTCGCACATTTGGGGCTATTTTGGCAAGGCGTTTCCTTAGTGGCAGTATGATTACCGGCACAACGAGCACATTTATCAACAGGACTGGTGCAATCCTTCATCATGTGATCTGGGGATCGGCATTTGAAGCAGCAACGGGGTACACTGATGAAATCGTACACACGGAATATTTCGTAACCTATTTTCAGGCCGTTCTGGATGGCATTGCCTTTTGCGAATGTATCCGAAAACTCTAGCTTAATTGTTTGTGAAGAGCCGAAACGAGTGGCTTCAGTCACACCAGGGTACGAATTTAGTCCAGCAATGTCAAAATCCTCAGGGATACCTCTAGCAATCCCAAGGTGACGCTTAAGCACAGTTTTAGTGGTAGCACCCGATGCGGCTGCACTAATCGAATTGCAGAAATCCGAAATAACAGATTTCTCAATGTTGACATACAACTTGTCACCTCGTGGGCGGACACTGGAAACTGACTCGTGACCTGATAATTGGTCTAAGAATTCCTTTCGACTTTTGGGGTTGCAAACTGTTTGCGGAAGGTTTGAAACAATCACTGTAGCATGGCTACTCGATAGTGAAGAAGCAGCATCCCCAGGCTGGGGTAGCGGTGGAAAATTGGCTGAATAAGACTCGAACTGATTGGATATAGTTTTTAGATGCAAGTTCAGTTCATTGACTTTCGAGAGCAAAGCCGAGTAAGCCGAAGCCGGGATAACTGGCACTTCCGAAGGGCTTCGAATGACGAAAGTCGGAATTGTAAAACAATCTGAATCACCTTTTCTCAGCATTTCCCAGATATCACCAAGGTGACTAGATGGTGCCTTCGTTCCGGTTCGCTTCTGAAATGGCGCATCAGGATCCAGCTTCAAGCCCAGCCATTTCTTTGCGATCACAATCACTTCGCAATCAAAAAACTCCGCTCCAAATCTTTTGATAGTCTCGTCATCTATTCCCTCTTCCTTGTTTCGCTGAACGAAATTCAACACGGGCGAATAATGCAAATTCTCACTCTGTTCAAACATCATGACGTAACAAGCTCTATGCACAGCAGCATGGGATGTTGCGCGCACGACTGACGAATTCTGCTTTGATTGCACAGACAAACGCCTCTGAGACTTCAAATGCCTCCGTCCACACAATACTAGGAACAAGGGAAGTGTAGGGACCCACTCACCAATTCCCCGCAATTTAAGGGTAACTAAATACCGGCAGGTACATACGGCGCTTGCGGCAGGAACCCTCCCCTCTTCTGCTTGTTGTCTAGTATATGTTATCAATCAATATTCTGTTCCGGAAACTACTTTAGAATTTTGGCTTATATTCAGTCAGTACAGTAGGTGGCAACACTGCTCTAAAAATTCGGGCGCACTTTCCACAGCGCAACAATCAAGCTCTGGCAACGCAGCTAGATCTAGAATTCATTTCGGCCATACCGCTGCTGTCCATAAAGAATACAATCCTCTAGGGTAATTAAATGTTTCTGTCTGAGTCTCTGTACTTATTAAGTCACTAAATCTCAAGGGAATTTATGTTCAGTAAAAAATGTCAATAGCCAGAGAATAAATAAGCCGATTATAAATGTCTGTAGGGAAACACACAGGTTGAAATCTTACTTTATTTAAAAGATTAGTATCCAAAAATAAGGTGTTTACACGACGAACTCTCAAGTGATACTTGTGGACACAGTACATTCTTCATGAAGAAGCACTAGTTTCCAAAGCTTTGCCCGATGATTTCAAGACAGTACTGGATAGAGAAGTGAAAATTGCAAATTATATTAAAACAAAACCTTTACAAGGCCGATTATTTCAAAAACTGTGTGAAGAAATGGGTAGCCGCGATACATCTTTTCTTATGTATACAAAAGTTTGCTGGTTATCCAGGGGATAAGTACTGATACGATTAGTGGAACTGTGTAATGATGCTACAATTTACTTGGAAGGAAAACTGAATATACTAAACATCTACTGGACGACGAATTTATTCTCAAGCTCGTACTAGGCGGATATTTTTTCCAAATTAAACGAACTCAATTCAAACAGATCAGACATTTTTGTAGTTCTTCAGAAAATTTGAGCATTCAGGAAAAAGCTTATGCTGTGCAAAAGCTGCATTGATAATGGAAAGTATGATTTTTTGAAACACTTGAAACTTATTTTGAAAATCAAGAGCAACCTAAGATGAATGTACTGTTTGAAATTTCACTTACCAACTAGTATGTCAAGAAAAGCAAGTGAAGAACTCGTTGATTTATCAGAAGATGCGTCACTGAAAAATAGCTTTAATCGTAAACAGTTATCGAAATTCTGGCTTTCAGTTGCTGATAACTATCCTTACCTGTTTGATGAAGCTATGAAAATCCTCCTCCTTTTACTAGCTCATATCTAAGTGAGGCCGGATTTTTGACTACGGTATACATTAAAACTAAATACAGAAATAAATTGGATATATTAAACTCACTGCAATTGTTGATGTTGATGCTAAAACTAATGAAGAAAAATCGGAAGCAAATACATCCTTCCCATTGAAATAACTTCGTAAAAAAAACTTGCTGGCGTAGTCATATAAGTAATAAAAAAATTAGTTCAGTCCCGTTTCTTATTTTAACAGTCTTTTATTCATATTGGTAACACTTGTAATTTTGTTTCTCATTTCAATTCGAACAAACTACTCACCACTATGGAACCTGAGCATTACCAATATTGACGCTCGCGACCACGACCCGGTCAATATTGGGTCACGACCGCGACCCACTCAATATTCGCACGCGACCCATAGTTTGGGAACCACTGCTCTAGAGCATAGTCAACCTGAGGGTGCACTTCCTGCACACGACCCACTAAAATATTGCCATGCTCCACTGGTGGGGACTCTACCCCACGTTGGGAATCATAGTTGTAGATCCTTTGACTTCATTCTTGTTATGGATAATTAATGACTTCTTCCCCCCTCCTCCCAAAGTTATTCCTGTTAGGCCTATATTTGGAAAAATAACACCCCAACAAGAAGGTTTACCCGCGTTTGGCATAACTTGTTACAATTATTTACAGCTTGTTGAGCTCCAAAGCACAATAAGGAAATAATCAATTGCAATAGGATTCAATAAGTGCTTTTAACAGTTCAGTAGCTGCCATTGCCTATTGAAAGCGAAAAATCACAAATAATTTGCAAGAAGCTTATAGAACGCAGGGTTAAGAGAAGTCGAAGAAGTATATGAAAATGACTAAAGATGTCAAAACTACTACCACTACAGTCCATATAATCAAATCAAAAAAGAAAAATAACTGAAGTGCCCGTATCTCATGCCTTTTACGGCGCTAGATAGCGCTGATAGCGGGATCGACTTGTATTTCCAGTCAGATTCCAACTGTCTTCGTTCAGTAAATAGCTTTTATTTTCTCAGCCTTTTGTTTGGGGGAGAGGAACAAAATAGAAAGACAAGCACAGCTTTAGTTTTAGAAGCCCCAATTAAACCTTCTATATATTTATTTTTGCTGATATCTGTTTGATAATATAAAGAGTCGGGTGAATAGCATAATGTCATGGGATAACTAAAACACAAAAGTCTAAACAATTCGAGAAAATTTCCGTAAATCTTTTATTTTTGTTCATTCGCTGTAACTTTGTGCCGCGAATTGGACGAGCTAAGCAAATAACTTAAACGTGATAGGAACTTTTCTGCAGTCTTTATGAGAAGACAGCAAGTTCATTATCATACATGAAAACAATTTAATTTATAGACAGATGTTCCCAAAAAAAAAAAAAAAATGAAAGGCAATCAACACTTGTTATTGATACTTATTGGGCTATACCAATTCATACGGACCATTTAGCGTCCGATGCTTGCAGAAATGGTAAAAACCGCAGCAACAAACATACAAACAAAACTGCTTTTCATTAAAGGGGAGGGGGAGACGGGTGTTACTGAGATGGTCACCGTTCTGAAAATGGTGATTTAAAAGTGCACCTTATCAGTACCCTTCACCCTCCTATTCTAGGACAATTCCCTTGGGAGGAAAACTGGAACCAAATTTGTTTCTGCCCTTACTTCGATTCAAAAAGGCTAAACAATCAAAACGACCATGCAGTTTAAAAGTTACAATTAAAACCGAATACATCTTTTTTGTTTTATTCTCTGGGGTGATTGAATTGGCTTCAACCTTAAACGATATTAGGGTAAAAAAAGAAGCATAAATGGCTTTCATTATATTTCTTTCTCAAAGATTGTGTTCGGGACGCTTGCTGACCCATAGAAATCTACAAGCCATCTCCTGACACCTTTTCTTTCAGTTTTTCCGGTTCTAATTTGATTGAGAAAGCTAAGCTGTGAGGCACTAAAGAGGGCTGAATCTAATTTGTTTATGAGTACCGTTATTTAGCTCTCTAGCAGCTGGACTTACTTGCCACCAATAACACTGACACTGCTTAAAATTGACCTTTTAATCTTTTCTTTCCACAGAATTTCAGCACTACTTTTCAAATCTAATAACGTTTAAAAAAACAAACAAATATTTTAATTTCACAAAATCTTAATAAATGGAAATATCACAACAGTCATAAAATTTTCGAAATTTGAGAATCTTCAAGGATGACGCCCCAACCACCTGTGAAAAGAACAGAAGAATCGAAACAAATAAAAAAAGAAATAGCACCATCCAAGTTCTTTCCAACTACCATAGCTGCCATATCAATTAGACACTAAATACATTCCTTTACCCCTTTCGACTTTGGTTGCGGCTAATAACATCAAGAAAAGGTGGGGCTTAACAGAATGTTGCCATTACAGATAATAGAGCTGCTACACACGAATGGTGCAACTATTAATTTCACAACAAATTTCGAAACACATTTGAAAAGTTCAGACACCCAACAATATTACATTAATTGCTTAGAGATGAACAGAAGAAAACAAGCATGTTTTGGTTGCTTCATACATTCATGTAATTATATAATAATTTGAAGACATCTACGTTGTGTTTCTACATTTCGAAAAGACCACATTTTGGAAAGTCAACTTATTTTTGAGACTTCAGGAAATCCATGCTTATGTAACAGGTTTATCTACAGTTTAGTTCACTAGTAAAAGTGGTATTCCCTAAAAGCCCGATTAATTACTTTTAGGTAAATAAAAGTAAATTCAGAAGCTGGCTACAATAATCTTGAGCAATGAGGGTTAACCAGTAACACACAGGCCACGTGTTATTTCTAGCGTGTCTTCATGTGGCTATCTACTTTTTAAATACAGTCTAAAAATAAATTCATTTGAACCAAAATAAAAGACAAAGGCGGAGACAGAAAGAAAAATTAGATGTAAGTTATTTTTACATAGGTAGACATTTGAAAAAAACGAAGAATAATGGTTGACAATCTCTTTCTTTATAATGCTCTCCTGATGAGTAGGGAAGGGACACTCTAAGGATTTTTTGTTACTCAACTTCTGATTTGGATGTTTCACAAGTCCTTGGAAAACATAGCTTGTATATTATTCTCATAATATTGCAAAAGAACAAACATAGAATTTTAAAGCTTTTCATTGAAATAGTTTTTTAAGTACGAAAAAATCTAAAAAAAATGCAACTGAATCTTGGCTTAATCTTGTTAGCCAGTACACAAAACGATGTATGGTAGAGCTTTTTGAGCTAGAAATAAACAGACTTCCGCAGATTTGACCAGTGTTCAATTAACCAGAGATCAAATGTAACATAGCAACTCATTTTTTGGAAAAGGGTGTGGTAAATTCTTCAAATCGTACCTACGGAATCTAATTTTTTGCAGTGAGAAAAACGAATAATGGCCCCTTACGATCTATTTCTAGTGAAAATACTTTAAAAAAATATTCATACATAAAGGAAATTATACAGCACTAAGTGATAGAAGAGTTTTGTAATGTTTTAGATTTAGAGGAAAATGAAGAAACCATCACCTTCTTTTTTTGCACGGAAATTTTCCCCGGAAAGATCTTTAGGTAGCTAGGATCTTCGATTAAGACCAAGACTTGCCGGCTCATAATGAAACAATAGAAGCTGAAGTCATCGCTTTAGCCTGTTTCGTAGAAATTTACACAAAATGATGATTCACAAGAGACCATCAAAAATACGCATTGGAAAGAGTGCAAGGAAGTTCAAGATCAAACTATCTAGACATGATTGCGTGTTTCTTTCAATTTTTTTCTTTTCTGCGGTCTGTCGCTTATTTTGTTTTCCGGGTTTTATTCTATATACTTTTCTTCTTGTTGCATTGGCTGAGTGGAGGTCTCGGCCAAAATATTTGCATTATTTCCCAGCTTTTACAGTCTTCAGATACCTCCTCGTTTGTTTGCTCTGTTTCTTTTTTACATAATTAAAAATAACTCGGTTCGAAAGTGCCGGATTCTTATTTAATGAAATAGAGGTAGGGTAATAGTCGCTTCTCGGAAAACACTTTCTTTAATACTTAATCAAACCCAACTAGCAGGCCAAAGAAGCAGAATGGGAAAAAGAACTACATCTCTCTTAGTATTGTTCCTAATGTTCACAACAATGGATCTATTTCAAAAGCACTTACCAAATTAAACCAGTACAAAATAATGTAAGAAACATTATTTTCAAAACATTTTTAGCTTTATAAAATAGAACAGTGATATCTTTTGAAATAAGTAGCGAAACTGTCAGTTCTGTCAACCCTATGATGGACAATGTAAGTTTTCAGGTAACCTACAAACTATTTAATCATCCAAAATCAACCAAAACAAAAGAATTAAAGAGTTAAATAAAGAAGGTAAAAAACTGAAGAATATATTATAATCAGTCTAAGAATAGCATATTTCACATTTATAGTGCCTTTCCGAAGCTAAACATAATATTAAGATCGGAAATCTAGAGGTCCATAAAATAATTTCCAAATACTCAATCCTTTCAACTGACTAAAAAAAGAAGAGAAAGGGGACTGCAGACTTTCAGTTGAAAACACATTTCTTCAAATAACTAACTGTTAGTTTTCGCATTTCATTTCAATGAATAAAGAATCCGACCTTCCTTAGTACCGATTTGATATTTTACTGAAACATATCCTCTATTGACTATGTACATGGATAGGCTGTTGAACACTTAAGTCGAACGATTCATTTTAGATTCCAACCATTCTGAGTCAATATTGGGAGTTAATTAAATATATTTATCTGCAGGTCAATTCTAAAACTAAAGTCGCACACATAGATTACTTCGATAGCTGGAATACTATAATAGCTGTCATATGCACTTCTAATTCGAAAAGACAGATTCTGTCAAATATAAGAGAGAAAATGTACTTGCTTGAAAAGAACTTTCCCAGAAAGTATAACTCCAGCCCCCCAAGATTTTTTCTAGCACCCTCTTTCCCTGTTTTTTCTTCTTTTTTAGAATAATTTGTTAATTTGGTCAATTATTGGCACCTTTGTCACATTGCCCCCCTCCCCAAGATTTTGCTCATTGGATACAAGTTTGATATTTTTGTACCCGTATATTTCATAGAATTCTTCCCCCTACTTTCCTAGTCAATGGTCTAACGGACACTTCTTACGAAGATCCCTCCTGCCACGTCTTCCCTGCGTGTCTGTATGGTCCAAACTGTATACGCGTACCTGCACTTGGTAGAGGGGCCTCCGTGATTGGGTTAAATGAACCTCTCCCTGGAAAAATCAGACTAAAAATGGACTTTTTACATTTTTAAAAACCTTTCCACCTCCCTCTCAAGGTTGAATTTTCTAATACTCTTCCACATCCCTTAGGGTCAGACTTGTATAAACATGAACTCTAAGGTTGCAATACTTTAATTTACCATAGTATATTAATCTTGATTGTTTATTACAAACCAGTTGTTCTGTTTCGAGCAGCTCAAGACGAAGCCCCCCATCTTTTCTTATGAATACCCCCCCCCCTCTTGTACTCCCCCATCCCGTGTCAAAATATGTACAAAATCGTTACGAGGATTTATCCCGCATTCCATTCCTTGATAAAGCTGTTCTCCAGAACTAAACAATTTAATTGCTTTGATAACTTGAAATAATTTTATGCACCGGATTTTTGTTTTCCGTCACAAAGGGAAATTCTATACCAAGGATAGTAAATTAAATATACTACGAAGGGAGTTGATCCAATGGCAGATATGCCAGAGGACGTTTCCAGTAACTGTTGCCAGTCAGTAGCATCTGAACTAGTGATACTGAAGAAACATACCATTGCCATTCCCAGAAAACTTTCACTTACGACCTTTGAGACGAGATGATGCACTCGCCGAACTTGACTCTGATGATGATTCTTCGCTAGATGAACTACTTGACGAAGAATATGAAGTGCTGTCACTGCTACTTGATGAAGATGATGACGGACTTCTCCGCCTCTTTGCCTGAAACGAATCAAGGCTCTTTTAAATTTTGCAACGAGTTTTTTATAGTGTTTAATCATTATTAAAATAAAATTGTGTTTATACATTTTGGCATTTGAACACATGAAAAAATATTCACATCCAAATGGCAGAAAAAGGACAATATTACGAAAAATTTTCTGTTGAAATGCAACAGATTGGTTGACAAAATTAGACTTTCTTTGAATTTTCTGAGCTATTTACTCAGAAACCTAGTCGAAAGTTCAGACAAAATTAAACACTTGCGCCGAGGCCAGCCGAAATAAAAAAGGTAATATTTATTAAATATGATTTGGTTTCTTTAACAATAAAAGTCACTCGCTAATTTTGTGCATGCTCACTGTAAATGGTCAACCTTCCTCATGTTTCAAAATTAGAAATGATCTTCAACACATCTGCGCCGCTGCACCCAAACTCTTCAACTGTGTCATAGAAATAGGCGTCACTGCCCAAAATATTTAGGAGAGGGGGGAGGGAGGCAATGGATTTACCGACTGGCTTGCAATTTTTACCGACTGGTTAGGGTGATATTGCTGATAAAATTACTTAATTTTTTTTTTTTTTACTAACTGAGACTGATCTTCTTTCAATGATGTTACATCATATATTTTCATCGACTCATTTACCCTAATAAATAAGAATCGAACCAGTAAAATAGTGCCGCTTCGCACCACTTTTCGCACCACTATTTTACCGACTGGCGGAGAACATCAGAAGTGCCCCCTCACACGTTACACCCCTAGTCAAAGACCATGTTCTAAACGAAACACTACTGACACAGCCCATTGGTATCAATTTTGCTGAAAGAGCTGAGTCGGTTGTCAATTTTGTTGACGATGTGGCACCAGTGTATGAAAATCTCGGTGAGCTCAAAACTGCACTGGAAACGCTGCTGCAATAAAAAAACCTGGTTGAAAAGTAAACGGGTGTAAGAACAAAATGAATCCTCTGGACGTTGTACTATCCAGGCCTCTGACATCCGTAGACGTGTATAAGATAGTCAAGCAGTTCACCTGCCTTGGCTCAACTGTCTGCTCAAATGGGAATCTATGTGAAGAGATATCAGCAAGAGCGGTAAAGGCGAATGCCCTTTTCTGAAAACAATATTTCACAAATTCCAGAACAGCCGACCTAACTAAGCACACATCTACTCTGCCCCAAAAGCTAGCATTATGCTCTACTCTTAAGAGATTTGGTAAATGACTCGTACTCAGGTACTGAAGGTAGACAATGTCTAGACATAACATTTCAGCAAAATCGAACGCTTTGACTGGTTCTACGGGGTACAGGACTTGGAGATACGCCAGTCCTTTAAATTGTCACCCCCTGTTGGAACAGGTCGAGTCTCCTCTCGCTGCGTCGGTATGCTCATCTACTTTGCCTGCCCGCTCGAACACTGCCTATTGTTTTACCCAACTGGAAACGGCTGGAAACCCTGAATAGGAAGATCACGCACAAGTTCTGCAGAGGTCATCCAAGGTCGAATCGCTATCCGAAGCATCGATCCTAATGAAGCTCCAGTCCTTGCCCAGAACAGATCACTCTGGAGTCGACCAACGATACTCACGTTAATTCCGTCTACGCAGGCGACGCTGCCCGACAAGAGCTTTGAGTCAAATAAGTAAATTGCTAATTAAGTCTTTATTTTTGTTCGTTGCAACGTCAAAAAATTTCGAGTGCATTATCAGAAATCTATTATCAATTAAAGTAAGTGCTGCAAGAGAAGAACCCAAATCAAAAAGCATCTCCACGACTCAAGAGGAACTGGTGACTCCTAGCTACTTCAATGAAAAGCCAATATGAAAAAAACTACCTCAGAGATTTACCAACTGAAGAACAAATATTGGATTCAAATCAGAGCACTACAACCAACAGCAGTCGTTTTCCAAGTAAAATACCCAACAAGGGGCAAGCTTGGGCAATGCTCAAAATGGACATCATTGAAAGATTTTATTTTCAGGGTTAACGTTTAGTACAGTTTGTTTCTACACCAAGAGCACGGGTAATAGGCAACCTTGATATCTCATTATTCATTGTTGATTAATTAATTAATTAATTGAAATTAATTTTACAACTCAGAAAACTCAGTCCAAATTTAGACCTGCCATTTATTTTTCAAATGCAATACCCAGTCTTTACAGACCTACTTATAAGAGGGGAAGGCTAGAACTCCCACTAAGATTGCGAAAATCCTTTTATATATCCCCTTCACCCTACATTTGAGGCTGCGTGCACCTATTTTTATAAGTATGCATCTCATTTACTTTGTATGCGCATAAAAAAGAAAAAAAGGAACGAATTGGCGAGAATTATTAAAATTTTCTTCGCCCTTCGGTTTCTTCCCTTATTCTGAAATACAAAGTTCTAATACAAATACAGAATTCCAAAAAGAGAGTAAAGAGCTAGTGATAGGGAAGGCTTTCCAGAGTAAACTATCGAAATAATTCCAGACTTATTGTACATGTCGTATTTATCGAATTACCCAAATCCAACACACCCATGAAACTCCACAAATATCGCTTTTGGAACTAACTCGGCCAAAAGATCCAACAGTCTTATTGTAAGTAAAATTTCGAGGGGGAAAGGGTTAAGGTCTAAAGCATTTGTCACGACTCACGACTAAAGCATTTGTGCAGTGAAAGGGGAGGGGGAGTGCAGAAACGAGACCCTCTGAAACCTCATAATTTTTGCAGGTTTCTTGTAGTTAATTAGGATCTCAGTCAGGGCCGTATCCAGGATTTTTATCAGGGGGGGGGGTTACAAAAAACTTAAAAAAAATGGATAAAATTTTTGTTTATATTCATTTTTGTTGAGTTTTTACGATTCGAATAAACATTTCGGAGGGGGGGGGGGAGTTCAGACCACCTACCCCCTGGATACGACATTGATATACGGCACATATATGGATACTGCACTTATATCAATTTAGCATGTTTGGCACACAGAAAGAAAAAAGAAGTTCCTGTGCACGTGCCTGTAGCTATGGATCTAATTTAAGCTATGGATCCAACATAATATAAACAATGGTTCTAGCCTTTATTTTCAACCAACGTCGAATTTCCCAAATTCGACATCATCATCAAGTAACAAGTGTCCAATTCCTTTTTTTCCAAGGAAGAAAGAGCAGAAAGAAGTTTTTTTTGCAAGAACTTTGACCTCTAGAAAATTGACAAACAAATAAAAGGAAAAGATAATTACAACGTTTTCTACATCTGTCATTTGGAGCACAAGCATCACACCATTCCAGCGCACGTATTTAAAGATGCTATGTCTGTTTTCTCAATTGCGTCAACATTTTTATCAAGTGTCCACACGATCAAAGTCATTAACAAAACATCTGTCTCTAACAACAGAATAATAATAATAAAAAAAAAGTTTATACAGTATAGACGTGAATAATCTCTATTAAAATAAGTTGCAGATTTGACCATAATTAGACATTTAAAAGAAAAAGGGTATCAGTGGATTCGTCTCGGGGGAGGTTCTGAAATCCAAAAATCGTGTTTATATATATATATATATAT
>JAQQPU010000113.1:52846-63168 GCA_029168905.1 Artemia sp. Kazakhstan ARC1039 | reverse complement strand
ATCAAAAGAATGTGTTTATAATGCTGATTCTAAATATATAAATTTTATTAAGTTTAGTATTACTCATCAAAGGCTACGAGCCTGAGAAAATTTACCCGATTTTTTAAACAGGGGGGGAAACATCCCCTACAAGTGAAAGAATTTTAATGAAAATCACACCGTCAGATTCAGAGTATCAGAAAACCCTATTACATAGGTTTCAAGCTCATATCTGCAAAAATCTGCAACTTTGTATTTTTTGCCAGAAGAAAAATACAAGAATATAGAAGTTATTTACGTAAGTAAATTTGTAAATTACGTCATAACCAAATTTAGAGACATCCATTTAGCAAAAGAAAAGTAAAATTTTTATGCAAATTTTGTTTACTTATTCAATGACGGTGAGCCAAAACAAAAACTGCATTAACTAAAAAACGATCAGAAATTAAATAAAAAAAACACAAGTTTTTTAAACTGAAAGTAAGGAGCGACATTAAAACTTAAAACGAACAGAAATCATCCCGTATATGAAAGGGGCTGTCCCCTCCTCAACGTCTCGCTCTTTACGCTAAAGTTTGACTCTGTCTCACAACTTTATTTTTTAAAATAATGAAAAACTTTAGTGTAAAGAGCGAAACGTTGAGGAGGGGACAGCCCCTTTCATATACAGGATAATTTCTGTTCGTTTTAAGTTTTAATGTCGCTCCTTACTTTCAGTTTAAAAAACTTGTTTTTTTTATTTAATAACTAACATAGGATTCACTCCTATCCTAATTCAGGAGGCTGTATTAAAGTACTGCAAAAGGTAACTACAATGATAGAACGAATAGTATGATACATGTGAAAGTAAAGAACGATAATTTCTCTTGAAGTATACTAAACATTTCAAGAGCCACAAAATACGTTTCTAGAATCTTGAATTAAGATTTCCCTATCCCATAGCATAAAAACCGAGATTTCATCATTATCTATTATTCAGCCAGTACTTGTTCTAACCAAACAGTGCTGTTTGCTTGGCCTACGACTCCTAGATTCGGCAAGGAATGTACACGAGTGACTAAACATAATGCCAGCTTCTGGACTACAAGAGTTTTTGACATTTTTAGCCTACAACATGGTATACATTTTATATGTTTTGCCAGTTTAGCAAACCGCAGGTCCTTTGCCCATTTTATGATGATTGGCCCTTTAGACATTAGCACCCGTTGGCCGATCCATCCCCAGCGATGTTTATCGGTTTTCATAGGGGGGGGGGGGGTTCAGAGGTTGGAACAGTCCTGATCAATATATGCAGTCTGGCTATTTTAAACTACGAAAAGTTTTGCCTTGATTGTTTTAAGAGTTATTTTTTAATCGTATAAATTTTCCCACAATAAAGGTTTTGTAACAAGAGCTGAAACTGACGGAGTGACAAACTGGTATAATTTGGTCCCCCACTGAATGGGAAGCTTACTTTTAAGGCATAATTTTTGTTTACACCATTGTTTTAAAAATACCCATTGTGACATTAGATGCGAGAGCTAGTTGTGTGGTAAGTTCGCCTTACCATGGTCGTTTGACTGCACCTGCCTTTCGTTTCCTCTTTCCTCGTCACTACTTTCTTCTTCTTCCTCCGAACTCTCCTGACCAAGAAATTTTCTTTCCAGATGAGCAGTTCTTTGTTCCAGTTCCCTATTCTGGCGTTCTATTTCTAGTTCCTTCGTAGCAAAACTTGACTTGTACCTTTGAATTCGACACTGAAATCATAAAATAATCAAAGTTGTTCATATCATGCACAGTAAAATAGGCTTGTTTCCGCCATTCTAAAATTACCTGGTACAAATTCTGCTTTATATCCTTGATTACAATTGAAAGTCCCATTTGAAATTTCCTTCACCATTAAAAATAATTTGTGTTTGTTGATAAATGTATTTCAACAATCTAACACAAAATCCTTACTAGCAATCGGGACAGAGGAGCAAAGGCCTAATAAATGATTTTCTGGGACACAACTCCACTTCTACAAAGTAACTTTACCCTTTGTTCGCATTTATTGTTATGTCACTTTTAATTTTCTAAAATGTTGCGCTTGAGATATACACATTGTTAAGCCAACATACATTATATTGTTAGATTTTCTCTTGTCTGTTTTATTATGCTCTTTATTTGATCTTCTCTCTTTTCATGATTCGCATATTCCTGGCAAGGAAGGCTCTCGAGATTGGTGAAATATCAGCACTGTATTTCATTTTATCTCCGTCATTGGTTGTAAAAATCCCTATTCTTTTTTTTATCAAGTGTCGATGATTCATTTTCTTTTATATTTGCGCATCATACATTAACTTTTTTTTTCTTTTGTGCAAAAAACCCCTAGAAGTTTACATTCAAATTTAGAACAGTTCCAATTTATTTATGTTTTATACTATTTAGTAGCCTAGTTACTAACTTCAACCTACTTTCTCTTCGCTATTTCACGGTCCCTGTATTTGAAATTCGTTTCGAATTCGTATCTCCGATTGCTACCAAGATACACACCACTGATCACCATAAAAAAACCCAAAAAAGAAGCAGAAAAAACAGAAGACCGAAACAGTGGTGTTGCTCCGTAGCATAATTACGAAGATCACTGGGATCACAGTTGGCACCCCCAAACCGCCAACTTTTAAAGACTGTTATATTTATGTTCTTGCCATCGGGGATATCGCACCCTAAACCTCTGCTTCTACCATTTGTCACGCTTCCTATTGACAAGAATGAAGCCTCTCCGGATCCAAAGCTTGCGCGGACTGTAGCCCCCATAGCGAAAGTCTAAACAACGAATTTAAAGAAGAACAGAAAACGTTTGAATTCAAGAAGAATAACATTGACCCAAATCCATTAGCATTGTTCCAAAAAAGTAAAGAAAATACAGAGTAAAAGGAATCAAACGGTAGGTCTTATGCAATTTCTTATCAGCATCTTTACGTAAGGTTAAAAAATTAAAACATCAGATGAAAACTGATCCTAAAAATCTTTTTATTGTCACTTTTCGTATTCATTAGTCATTTAAGAATTGAGCGCCTTTTGAAAAAAACCAAAGACTTACTTTAATTTTATCATCATCATCACTGCTTTCTAAGTGATTTTCTTTCTGCACACCGATTTCTTCATCTCCTTCTTCTGAATCAGAGTTGTCATACAGGCCCAGACCTACGAAAAAACCAGGAGAAAATGAATAGCTCACTCAGCCTAATTAGAATAAGCAAGCTAGAAAATCCAAAAAACCCTACTTTGACCAAACACTTTATTTAGAGTTGGTATAGACCAGTTAGTTTTAATCAGCCAATAAGAGCTTAAAATTCCACGTAATTTTCTAATTTAAATGTATCGCAAAATTATAATTACAAAAACCTGATGTTATAAGTATATTTCAGTAGAATTTCAAGTGTAAATTAGTCAGGAGATCTTGAAGTTGTTTAATGTACCAGGATAAGAGCCGTTCTTAGGGTTGGTAGTGCCGGGGCAAAAATTGTTTAAAGCTGTTTCATTGTTTTGAGTTTATAAGGTGCTAAACAGAATTTCTCATGACCTACTCAGTATCAGAATTTAGTAGTACTGAAATTAAGCTAACATTGATTTTGGGTTTAGAATCGATGGATTCTGCATAAATAATGAAGATCTAGTTAAAACCTGAAACTTGATTTAGCCAAAATCAAAGTTCGATTTCTTTGAAATAACTCAGTCTCAGCTAATTAGAGGACTTCAATTCAAGTCACTAGCATGGGCGTAGGCAGCATATTGTCTAGGGGGGGGGCAGTCGATAGTGTGATGGAGGGGCTTTTATCAACTGCTTTTTCAGCCATATCTAATGTAAATTTGAAGATATAGTGAGGGAAGGGGGGCAGCTGCCCCCCCCCCCCCTAGAGATTGCCCGAATACCCTCTAAAATGGGTGTGTGAATATCCTGAGAAGTCGTGTTCTTACCTTTCCCCTCAAGACCGAATGACACAAAAAAGAAAATGTTCTCGTATAATGCATGAGCTTCTAGCTTTACACTTGTAGCACTTTAACGTGCAAATCAAGAATATTTTAGTTCAAGCTCACTGTAGCACGATTTATATGATGGGAAGAAGAGGTAGGCTGTGCCTTTGTGGCTAAATCCATTTACTACGTTTATTATCCCCGGCAGAGTATCCGCCTCGCCGGATACTCTGATATGATGAAATTTGAACGATCTCAAAGCTGCACCATAGAGACCAGCATCATTGACCAGTTTTTCAACCCGAGTTCTCAATAGGATTTTCGATCACTTACAATATTATCTGATGTTGTTGCTATTTCATGAAAAGTGTCTTGCGTATTATATTATCTGAACACAGGCCATTGTTATCTAATAAACAACCTCTGTCAAGCCTGGGGACAAAACATTTGATTCATAAAAAGAATCGAACACTATTATTTTCAAATTATGGGATAATGTTCTTCATAGCCAAGGTCAATAATAACCATATTAACAGTCATTTCAAATAAAACACACAAGGCAGAATTATTCTGACGTATCATTTTCACAGATTGATTCAAAGTATTCCCAGCCAAGACAAAATTGAGCAAAAAAATGGTAGAGACACTTATATCAAGCAACACAACTCTCAAATTTGTTTTTTTATTACTGGTGGTACTGGGGAGAATTTAATCTAGCAAAATAATATGAATAATTGAGTGAGTACGTCAAATATGCACTCACAGTGAATTAGCATACAATACAATTAGATAAAAACCACGAAAACACTTCACTCAGATATTGAAAGAGAACAGAAAAAGGAGTAAACAACAAAGAAAAATCTGAGCATAACACGAATAAGAACGCTCAAAGTCAAACATAAACTTTTCTAGCAAAATAAAGGTCCTACCTTTGGTTACAGATATCTGTGAGAATTTATTTTTCAAGCTAAAACATATCAATTTTGAAATGCAGCGATCTAATTTTATTCTATGAAAATATGAGCATTCAAAACAGAGCCAAGTGAAAACCCCACAAACAAAGAGCCCAGGAAGGGAATCATGACTCAAATCACATGAGTCTTAAACATTCTGTTTTAAAATGGACAATAGTACTTGGTATCCACACTACAGATTGACAGCATACAGATGGAGCATTTTTTTTTTTCTTTGAAAATTCTGTCTTATTTTAGAATCGAAAGTGATCAGAGGGTGACCAGCCCCCTCCCACCTCGCATGAAAATTCTGTACTTTATATCAACTGGCTGAAATACTAATGATCTCAATCAAACTGCTTTCAATGACCCCTTAAAGGTCTTCAAAACATTATATTGTGTTTCAGGGATCGCAAGTTATCAATAATACACTGAACAAATTTGACAGTATACTCTCTTGCTATCTCAAAAGCAAATTGACGACGAGCAAATATGACACTTATTTGGTAACACGCAGATAAGGCTTAAGTAAAAATGCTCTTGTACTGATGATGATACGAGAACATTCCATTAAAACCAGACCTTTGTCAACCAAATCAACATTTCAAATAGTTGAAATCATGCTCAACATTACCAATAGTTACACATAAAGTATTTCAACTATTTATCGAAATTCAATGACTAATTCGATTTTATTTTAGTAAATGTCGAAATTTTTACACAGAAATATTTTAAAAGTTTTTTTTTTAAGGATTTTCAGTAGCAAATTTTTATTTTGTACACATATTTTCGCGTTTAATACATCATTCAAAATTTATGATGATTTAATAACTGAATAAGAAAAACGAGCGACACTTACCAAGTTTTCCAGTTAGAGACTGCAAGGCCTGTCCCTTGACTAAGGCTGAATTGGAGGCTTAAAAAAACAATCAATTTAATCTCTTACGTAATTCAGATGTAGAACTTGCAGACACAGTACCTCGGCTGAAAAAACTCAAAAAGAGTAGCATTTTCCTGCAAATTCTAAAATTTTAAAGAAATACCTATCTTAAAATAGGATGAAAATTATGGCCTATTTTATCATGCTAAACAGGAGTGAAATTTTCTCAAATTTTTGTTTGACCCTAAACATGACTAGAATTTCCTGTTCAAATAGTTGAAACTTTTGAAAAAACAGCAAAACTTGTTTGACTTTAAACTTATTACAGTAGGTGGTGATTGCAATTCTACGGATTGCACCCAAAAATTCCATTTCATTCATTTTGAGGAACTTTCATTTACTTTACATTCAAATATGGGCGTAGAATTTTGTAATTAGCTTTAAGTTTCTCTTTACAAAAGGTTTCACCTTACTAGTTTCCTTTTCTTATTAAGTTTTTAAAAACTTCATTGTATAAAATATTCTATTAATTTGTAGCTTTCAGATAAAAAAGTGGGTTTCCAATTTTTTTTGCAGTGGTGTCTCATTTTTTCAATAAAATTTCACTTTTCTTAAAAAGGAGGTCAAATATTAATAAAACAAGAGCTTTTTCCAGGCTTTCATGCATAAACACTGAGTAGGCTATATGAACAGTATATTCAAATTGTAAAATATATTCAAATTGTAGGGTATATTGTAGAAATAACATAATTAGCTCCAGATCTGACTTTTTACGTTATATTCAGAACGGAGAAGTTACTAGAAGTAAAATTATTATATTTTTTTCCAGCTAGTCAATTTTGCTCTTTAAATATTATTTGACATACTGTAAATATTTCTCAATATTCAACTATAAGCCACTTATATTCGAACTGGCTTGAAAACATTTCAATTTTTGACTTGTCACAGGGAAAGCAGTTAAATGCGTTTTTTGAATTCTTGGAATTTTCACACTCAGTTTTTTGCATTAAGCATATACTAGGTACTATTTATTCTCCGATTGGTCCTAATTTCCGTTGTTCAACCCTAGGAATTCGTTATTGGCTGCAAACTCTTAAATATGAAAATGACCCTGCGAGCAAAACGATGCGTTCAGGAGCTTTTAACGACATTCTGAGGTAATCTGGGCTCTCTCAGATTTTATAATACACTGAATATATCACTTTATATAGCAGGAGCAATAAAAAGGTGTCTTGCAAGCTTTATGTACCTTTTTGACCTTTGGATTCTCTCTCGGATTTTATAGCCCCAAAAATATTAAGCCCGGTAGGCCAGGAGTAAGCTAACCACGGCTCGCGAACCATTCATAATTTTGATCTAAGATAGAAGATGTCATAGACAATTGCAAAAGCGATGAAAGTGCATTCAGCGAACAAACTAGCTTTAGCCTGCAAATTTTTTTATGCAATGTACCCCTATTAAATTATCACAACCAATACTCGCGAGCCTTTTATACCTTCAATATGCGACTCGTGTAAAAAACGCTTACCGAACTATTTTTTCCATCATAGTTAATATAAAATATACAAAAAATTCTTTTGAATAATAGTTATATTAACATTTTTATGCCTCTTACTATATTTTCAATGCTTTGTGCGTTTCAAACGCTTGGACTTTTTCTTACGCAGTTTATAAGTATTATTTAAAATAAATTGCTCAACTCACTGACAATTGTGGTCCACTTTTATCATTATGTAGTCCTGCCACATATAAAAAAGGAAACCCGCAACTGACAAATACAACGATTTAAATAAATAACAAAATTATTAAAATTTTGCATTAACCTATTTTTATAACCAGGGGAGGAGTGTCCCTCCCTAGGAAAAAATTGGACAAAAAATCATTTTACGGATTTATGGCTTCCCTCCTTCTTAGAGAAGCATCTTGACACCTCTCCCGGTGGACCGAGCACAAGGGCACATATGTCAACACACTGACAATTAATCCAAGGAATGCACTTATCCTCCCAAGCAAAAGTACATGTATATTTACAGGGAGAAGCCAGGAAGAAAAACCCTTGAAGAGTGTGTACACTGCTCAATAAAGCGATATAGTGGCCTAGTGACATGAGTGTACACACCCCAAGACAAGACGGAAAAAAGACAAGGCTTTACATGAGCTGAGTTTGGCCACTCCAGCCAAAAACTAACCAAGTCGAAAATTCCAAGAGGAAGTACTGGGAATGTGTAACTCAAGACAGTTATAAAGTGTTCCAAATATATTGAACAAAGAGAATTGTCTAGAACAATCAGAAACATATAATTCAAGATAAAACCTATAAGAAAAGCATAGTTTTTTGACGATAGGCTACCACTGAAAATACCTTTCTTTTTAGCTCTACTCAGCTCTTCTTTCGCAACACTGTTGATTTCAACTGTGGTTACATCTAGTAGTACCTCAGTCATAATACGCTTCACTTTCATCAGCTGAAAAAAAGAGTTCGCATTTAGGGTCTCTACTGATCTTGTTATTGAATGTCATCATCTTAGAAAAAACAGAACTGGACGGACTATATAATTTAACCTCTTGAATTTAACCCAGGATTTCAACTTTAAAACAAGGTTTTCATAAAAATACAAAAGGGAATCGCCTTGGAAAAACTACATTATAAGCACCTGAATTAACAGCTTCCCCACCCCATTTCTTTAGGGTCAATTTAGTCTGAAGACTCAAATTTTCATTTTTGATCTAAGATAGAAGAGGTCATAGAAAATTGCAAAAGCACTGGAAGTGCATTCAGCGAACAAATTAGCTTTAGCCTGCGAATTTTTTTTATGCAATGTACTCTTATTGAATTATCACAACCAATTTATAAAACTTCTAAAACTCTCTCCATCTTCCATCTCTGACACATCTATTTTCCTTTCTTCTATATAGCTCTAAGGAGCTTTATTTCCACGACATCCAGAATAGAATGTCCTTGCAATGGTCCAGAATACACGCGAAAATAATTTCAAAACTAGGAAACTCAGTCTTATTGTGTTTTTATTTGCATTGTGGACACTAGACTATTTTTTTAATGGAAAAAATAAAATAAAATAATATTTTACTAAAATAATTAAAATAAAATAAATAAAATTTACTTAACTCACACAAAAAAAACATTGAGATTACTTTTACGCTGATAAACTACATTAAAAAAAGGAGAAAAACATACCATTTCCTGAAAAACTTCTTCTTTAGTCTTGAATATTGGCTCATGAAAATCTGGCTCCACCTTCAAAGCCTCTCTTTCTCTTTCCAGCTTGACTTTGAAAGGCTCCACTGGATTTTGTGGCTCTTCTGTGTCACTTTCGCTATCACTCTCCTTAAATAAGAATTTAACTCTTAAAACTTCATACAAATAATCAAACTGACCGAAATAATTCAAAAGGTATTAAGTCAATTCAACAAAAAAAAAAAAAAGAAAAAAAAACAATTTTCTTTGGATTTTTTAACTACAAATACTTTGTAACTGTTTACATGGGGAAGACCTTTAAAATGCTTAAAAACACGACGAAAAAAAGTTTTTATACTGGAATAATCGTAAAACACGTTAGATACTTAATAACAGACTGAACCAACTAACCCACCATTTAGCATTTTACCAATTCAAAACACTAATTCAAAACTAAACCACAAATTTAGCACTTCGAAATGTCTAGAACCAAGATAGATACTTAATAACAGACTGAACGAAGTAACCAACTATTCAGCATTTTACCAATTCAAAACTAAACCACCAATTCCGCATTTTGAAATGTCTAGAACCAAGTTTTTATACTGGAAGCTTCACATTCCAATTGTTCCATCAAGAAGAGAAAGGCATAAAGACACTAGAAACAAAATAACAAATAAAGCAACCAAACAAAAAAGAAACACGATTATTTTGAGAACCAAGTTAGATACTTAATAATAGACTAAACCAACTAAGCCACTATTAAGCATTTCACCAAGTCAAAACTAAACCACCATTTCGGCATTTCAAAATGTCAAAAACCAAGTTGGATACTTAATAACAGACTGAACCAACTAACCCACCATTCAGCATTTTACCAATTCAAAACTAAAGCACCATTCCAGCATCTTGAAATGTCTAGAACTAAGTTAGATACTTAATACCAGACTGAACCAACTAACCCACCATTCAGCATTTTACCAATTCAAAACTAAAGCACCATTCCGGCATCTTGAAATTTCTAGAACAAAGTTAGATACTTAATAACAGACTGAACCAACTAACCCACCATTCAACATTTTACCAATTCAAAACTAAAGCACCTTTTTAGCATTTCGAAATGTCTAGAACCAAGTTAGATACTTAATAAAAGACTGAACCAACTAACCCACCATTCAACATTTTACCAATTCAAAACACCAAATCAAAACTAAACCACCAATTTAGCATTTCGAAATGTATAGAACCAAGTTAGATATTTAATAACAGACTGAACCAACTAAGCCACTATTCAGCATTTTACCAATTCAGAACTAAACCAGCAATTCAGCATTTCGAAATGTCTAGAACCAAGTTAGATACTTAATAACAGACT
>JAQQPU010000113.1:34676-47557 GCA_029168905.1 Artemia sp. Kazakhstan ARC1039 | reverse complement strand
TTTTTTTTTAATTTAAAGCAGAGACGGTATCCTATCAAGATGGTATCCAGAGGGGGGGGGCAAATGGCGGCTATTATATTTAAGTGATAGGACCTTGAATTTTTTTTTATTGAAAGCAGGGATACCAAAAAGTTATTTTTTTTAATTTAAAGTAGAAACGATGTTCTATCAAGGTGGTATCCAGAGAAGGGGGGGGGGGTAGGGAGGTATATTTAAATGATAAGATCTCAAATTTATTTACTTTTTAAAGCAAGGATGCAGAAAAGTTAATTATTTTTTCAATTTAAAGCAGAGACGGTATCCTATCAAGGTGGTATCCAGAGGGGAAAATTATTTCAATAATTTTTTCTATTGAAAGCAGGGATGCCAAAAAGTTAATTTTTTTTTAATTTAAAGCAGAGACGGATATTATAGAACATTATATGGCTGCTTTAAAAAAATACAAAAGGGAGTGTGAAGGGAGGTGAGAGACTTTTACAAGAATATGACAGTTTGGTTGCTACCAGTAGCTACTAGGTGGCGTACCCTATGAAAGTGTACTGTCAATGAGTAGAAAAAGTAAATTTATAAATTTAAGCTGTGATTTGAGAAAGACTGATGAAAACATTAATGTTTGCGGTCAACATTGATCGCACCGGCGGCACACCGCCGCTGCTGATTTTGGCCCCGCCGCCACCGGTCTTCCCTTATCGGCGCGGCGCCGAGGTCTAATCACATTAAACTTCAACCCGTAAGTGTCGAACGAACAGATTTGTAAACTCTTTGGCGTTATATTTTGTAAGTGTGTTTAACAAGTGAATTTTTTTTTACATTGTAGAAATAGCATAATTTGGTGTTCATTTTTGAGTGCTACGATAATTATTTAAATAAATACGAATTATATTGCTAGAATTAAGCTTTTTTTTTAGACTCCTGAATTAACCTTGGTAACATGGATTTTCTGTGGCTCTACAGGTTTTGGAGCGTTGGAGTCGGTAAATTAAAAATACCTTCTCTAATCCCTAGAATGCTTTCATTTTCAACGTTTGGGCTATCTTTCCATTATTATGAATCCTTTAGTTCTCATGAAATCTTTAAGTGCTTAAGTTCCCTCTTTCATATATCGATCCGTCATCGATTTGATTGTTAGTAGATTCCAGTTCAGGTTCCTTAATACCCCCATCTCTGCTCCTTCTACATCCAAAATTAAAAAAATCTACCCAAGTCTTTTTCAGAAGACCACTTCGCTTCCTAAAATTCTAGGCACTATCCTCAAACTCAACATTTTAAATAACATTTCGCAGTTCACCGAATTTGAGACATATAATTTATATTTACACAACTGTGAGATTCTTTCTTAAATTAATAAAGCTAAGAAAATCAGAAATATGAACAAAATCAGCTAACAAATTAGAATAAAACGAAGAAAAAAACACAAGGTTTAACTTCTGATGATAGAAAAATGAAATAAAAAAAGAAGAAAAATACTGCTGGTAAAAGTGTCCATTAAAAGTCCAAAAATGTCAGACAGACACCAAAGACAACTTGAAGCAATAAATCTATTAGTTTTAATAGTACTGGGATCAGATTTTGTTTATTTTTAATGGTTCTGATGCCAAAGCCTTCATTACTACAGGGGCGTAAACTCTAAGGTCTTCATTTTTAATGACTCCCAGTTCAGCAGTAGGCTAAAACTTGTACCAACTCCACATCCCTGGTTTTTAGCCTCACCTCACCTTCAGAGATAAGATTCATATCAAGTTTTTTGCGATGCTTGGTCTTGGCTGGAGCCTGTTGAGAAAAAACATAATCTCCAGGCCATAAATGAATACAATAACGTTTACCCAGAGAAGGTTAAAAATAAAAATCCGGTTTGCCAAATTTATAAATGCTGTCTGTCACATAAAAGCAAAAATCTTTTTTTTAAAGTTCATGAGAAAAATATGATAAAAAATAAAGAAAAGATTTACAAACTGCTTCTAATGAGTAGGAAAACAACAAAAATTCGTGTTTTATATAAGTAAGAAACATATTTCCATCATTCATTTTTTAATATATTTTTAACTAGGATACAATCTTATGAATTACCAATAGAACGAGGTGTGGCAAGCATCACTAAACATAATTTACATGTTGTTATAAAAATACAAAATCTAGGTTGTTATAATACCTTTGCCAAACTCTTGGCTATTCGTTTTTCAACTCCTAGTTGAGGTTCCCACTGAACATCTGAATTCCAGATGCCAGGTGAGACGGGAAACGCCTGGTCCTGCTGCAAAAACAACTCCTATTTCAGCCTTATATGACATGTACCATCAACCAGGTTCATAATCCTCAATTCTTTTATTTGCATCAACAAAGTTTTAGAGAAAACTCAACATACCTACTTAATTAAGACACTCTTAGCAAAAAAGTTCAGTCACTTCATCTATATTCAATGATCAGCGTAGCGACTTTATATCATTTGCAGTAGAATAAATGTAACTAGACTGAATCTATACAGTCAAGATTTTGCTTTAATTTTCAAAAAAATAAAAACAAAAAAAACACACCTATCATAGGTATATCCTCCTGTTCAGCATCAAAATCGTCTTCTTTGTGACTGGGTTCAGCTAAGAGACTTTGTCTTTCTTGTTTCAGAAAAGCAAGTGGTTTCGCTGTGTTTCTAGGTGCTGGCGCAGGAGGCACATTCAAGCTCAGTAAACTTGGAACGTATGGAGCCGGTTGAGGCTGATGAGGTCTAAAATGGTGTCCAGGCGCTGTCCAATATCCTGGAGGCTAAAACGATGAACACACTTAGCTTCTGATATTTCAGATTTGTCTAAATATCAGCTAAAGGACTAAAAAAAAAAATTAAAAAGGAAATCGGAGAACGTGAGTTATTTTTCGATTTCAGGATAAATTTTACTTCTAAATTGTGTTCTTTTTGTTCTAGATTACAAGTGTAATATCGTTGCGCTCGAAATGGAAAGGGATATCTAACCTATTTTCCAAAAATGAATTGCATGAGAAAATTTTTCAAGCAAATCTTCATCATCTAGTCGAATTCGCAGATGCATATTTACTTAATAGCAGACAAAAGGGACTAGCCATGACTATACCAGCCCTATCTCTACCACAAAAACTACTGAACATTTCAAAAACTACTGAACAATTCAATGGCAATACAGAAGCATATTGACACAGAGAAAATTTCCCCTACTTGAACAATCCAGCTAGATCCACTTGGAAATTTTATGAACAAAGCAGGGTGTACCTTTAAGTGGCTAGGGAGCCAGATTCGAGCCCACCCCCAGCAACATAAAAATAAACGCTTTTTGGGAGTCTATGGAAGCTAGAATCAAGTTTATTTTACAGTTTGTATAGAATGATAGAAGGAAATTAGTATTATATTGGTATCAGCTTCTTTTCAATACAAATAAATACAAGTTATCTGAATTATTATGTGAATCACCATCGTTGTTAACGCAAAAAAAACATAATTAAGAAGATGGTTCTTTCAGCCTACAGTAGTGGGCTGTCCTAATAGACAGTGAATAATTTGGTGATTCCCTTCTTATCTCCAGTTACTTTTTTCTTCTCCCTTTTATTTTTCTCTTTCGAGAAGAATACATTTATTGGTTTGTTTCTCTTTTGTGATGAAATACACGCATCGAGTTCCACCTCTCAGTCTACCTGTGCTAAAAGTTGTTGCCTTGTGCACTGTGTTTTTTTAACAAGGCCAGACTTTTTAATGCTTCAAAAGGAAGCTTTCTTCAGCCATGATATGCCAACAGTATATTAACTCAATTTAGACTTGAGGGATAATCTTTACTCACCTCAGCAACCTAGGTATAATTGTCTCTATGAGTGAAAAAAGATGAGGTTTGTTTAACATTGAAATGTTTTTAAAGCAGCCTATAAATTATAAATCAACTGACTCATCATCATACTTAACTACTCTAGCAAATACAGAATATAAATAGCATTGACTAAAACCTATACATCAGTCTGTATATATAGCGATTCTAAAGAAACAACATGCAAGTGACAGACTATCAATTCATTTTTTAAGTATAACATAGCTGTTGCGTGTGGGAAGGGATCGCCCCGCCCCTAGATAGGTCAAAATAGTCTCCCCTAAGAAGTTGAAAAGAGGTAAAAAAAACCCTCTTTTGAGTTTTACACTCCTTATTACAAGCTTAAAAACACACAAAACTATTGTCAAAGTCAGTATATCTATGAAACGTTACCCTTTCGTTCTATCTGAAAACCATGCAAAATTCAAAGAACTTGAAGCGAAAAGTAAGAAGAGGTATTTTATTTACCTTACATAAACATATGCCTGTTTTTAAAGCTTAGTAATGCACGAATAGCTAAATCTATAGTCAAAATGAGTATATCTATGAAATGCCATGCTTTCACTCCATCTGAAACTTGTCAATCATTGAAAATAAAGAGTGATTGAAAAAAAAAAAACGTATTAAAAAGTATGTTTATTTCCCTTACAAGTAAAAATGCCTGTTTATTCTTGGCCTTTGTAACAGACAAATGGTTAAACCAAAAATCAAAGTCTGTATATCTATGAAAAGCCAAGCTTTCACTCTATCTGAAACCTGACAGCCCTATTGAAAACTATAACGAGCTTGAAAAGAAAAGTAAGAAGAAGTATGTTTATCTGCCAAAAAGAGCAGAATTCCGCAATGCCGTTGGTTCCAATTTGGGACATATGGTACAGTTTCCAAATTCTCCATGCATGTACATGCGCTTCACAGTGAGCTGGTCAAAATAGCAATACTGAGAAGCTACAGAAGAGAGACGTCTGAACCACGTTTGCCACCCTGTGTAGCATTGCTAGCCAATTGCATGCAATTAGAAATAATTTTATTACAAAATTCTACCAGCAAGACAAAAGGATCTTGATACCATCAGCTTCCTACTTCTCAGGTATGAGGAGAAAGAGGTTTAGCTGAGCCTGAAAAAAAAAAATATTTGGCAGCTAAAGCTGTAGCTTTTCAATGAGCAGAAACACCCACTTCTTGCCATAAGGGAAATAAGGCCCTACCATATTAGTTTGATAGGTGAAAACGGCCCTAATGCTAGGAATGACAATAGCAGGCAACAAAACTACTCAGAAAGTGAATGTAAATAAATTTGATCAGTACCTGCGGTGGAGCTGGAGGTGGCACATGATGTACTGTTGAGTAGCCTGGAGCAGTCCAATGTTGATTAGGATGCCATACTTGTTGCTCGTTCCTATTATCCCATTGCTGCCAGGATTCTGGGGCTGCTGAAAAAGAGGTGTTTTCTAATTGTGCAAAAAATAAACGAGTCCTTATACTTATTATCTCTAATTTGATTCCAAGCTGCGTATGGGTTGTTTAAACTTGTATTTGTAAGTTTTGAGCCCAAGGAGAAACCAACACAAGAAAAAAAAATTACTGATTTGCCCAAAAATTGGCCAATTTTTTTCTTTTGAAATGGGTTGAAAACTATATATCAATAGGCCTGATGTAAAAAGAAAAAGGAAAACAATTCTTACAGACCCCCCCCCCCAAAAAAAAACAGCCCTAAAAATGACTGAAAGTTTTCTTTTGATTAAATGAACTGTATATCCTTAAGTCCTTGACCCAAGAGGACTTAAACACTCAAGTAAAAAATTGGAGGAAAAAAAATATTGGCTTGCCAATTCAAATTTCTTAAACAGTTTGAAACTTATATCCACATGTTCCTGGGCCAAAGATCCTAACGTACAAAAAGAACAGTTAGGTTAGACGAGCACCAAATTGGACCCAAAAATGATCTAAAGATTCACTGATTTTTAAAAGGGTTTGAATAAATATCTTACACTAAGAAAGGTTTACCGAGTGGGGTAGCCCTACTCTAATTTGGTGATGTCTGTGCGTTTTAGGTTTTATCTATTCAACCATATCAATACCCTACATCCATTCACCAGCGGCAATATCTGTCATTTTTTTTCAATTTGTGTGATTATTCATTTTAAATTCTGTTTGTTTCAAGTTTCATTTATTTATTCATAGTAATTCTGTGCTTTTAAGTTTGACCTATCATTTGACTTTATTTCTGCTTATTTTAGGTTTTAATATTGCTCTTTAGTTTTATTTCGTTCTGTTTTTTTAAGGCGTTTTAAAAGAGATTAATCATCTCAAATTAATGATTGAAAATTTAAGACAGGACTCATTAATCAGCAAATTTTGAGATCAGGTACCTTTTTAAAGCAACAAATTGACCATTTTAATTTTAATTGTAAAGAAAAAAAATATGCCCAAACACTATGCCTATTGCAGCGGCATCATATGTAAAGCCCGAGGAGCAATGCACCAAATTATACCAACAGCCCATTTTAAATCAGAAGCTTCATTAATACATTTTAGTAGACAAATGAGCACATAGCCTTTTTCTGAGATCTGAAGATTTTAGTCAGGGTAATTAGAGGAACCTAGGGCCCAAGTTCCCTCAGCTTCATAATTAAATATAATACATCTCTTTCAATTGGTGATAATCCAGAAATCAGACTATTCATGGCAGGGAATAGTAAGTAAACAACAACTTTTGTCAAAAGTAAACAAAACCCTAAGAAATGGAAGTTAAAAAAACAAAATCTACATTGAAGGATCATTTTTTTTTGCTGATTTTTATTTCTGGGATTTTTTCTTTTCATCAGGGGTGATTGTAGTGTACCAATAGTTGTAGAGCATTGGAAGAGGATTAAGTTCAATGGAAACTGAACGTCTTAGTACCTGTATTTAGAGGTATCACTATCCAAAATGTTTGGGGGTGGGGGAGAGGTGGGGATGGATTTTACCAACTGTTGGTCCTTTTTACTGCCTATATTAAGTGATACTGCTATTAAAATTACTTCATTATTTTTAACAACCAAAACAGATATTCTTTCACTGATTTTATGTCATTTGCTTCCACCACAAAAAAAATTATCTCCAATTAAAAATAAAGGCCAGTAAAAGAGCAGAGCTTCATGCCACGATTTTTTTTTACCACCTGACTGAAACCATTGGGGGATGTGACGCCTCTACCTGTATTAAGTAGCAAAAAAAAGTTTGCCCCATCAAAAAGTCTCAATTTCTAGTATTTTGTTCTGCAGAACAAATTTTTGGTCAGAACAGATTGAACAAAAAATTATAAGATATAGGTGGCGAGCAGACATCAGCTCCTGTCTTACTTTAGAAACAATAGTTTTTAAGAATTAGAACATCATGACGAAAAAAAAAGAGTTAAACTTAACCTAAAAGAACAGGGGATTCAAAGGGACACGAGTACCCCTAATATGAGTAGGCTAACTGTACCTGTTGTGTAAAGCAAATATACAATTTGGAGGACCCTATTATTCTCAAAGCGTTGTTGTACAAAATTAACTATAGCTTAAAATGTGAAGGGTAGATGAGGATGGCAATCCCCTCCAATTCAGAACCACTGAGCATAATATAAAAAATGAGCAGAAATTGATTTAAAAAAAGCTTTTCCCCAAAAAATTACACAGCCATGTTAGAAATAAAATAAACACAAATTATCCTATTTGGTGTAAATATTAAAATTTTACATATAAATGTTTTGAAATGTAATTAGTAAATACAGTAATAAGCAACAACCAATATCCGTTTCATTCTAAAATGCCTTCAGGAAAGCAGCAGCCACCCTTTACCATAATGAACACAGGGCCAATGAGTGGCAGCAGTATCTCTCATGTTAATAACCCTTTCTGCTCATTTCAATGTTTAAAAATTACTCTTTACTTTCAATTGAAAAAAAATTATATTTTTTTAGTTATCTAGGGAAGGATTAAAATAATTAAATGTTAATCAGTAAAAATCAACTACATTGATAAGTTACCTTTATAGCTAATTAAGTTACACTTTTAAACTTGATGACATTTACCTTCATAAAGGCATCTAACTCACAAATGTTAAATTTTATGTTTCAATCCTGCTGCTTTGGCTATTACTCCTCCTAGCTGTAGTCGTAATCTACCATAAAATTTGGAAATCTCTAGCTTCATAAAAAGTAACCATCCTTCATCCACAACATTTCAAAATAATGAAATATAAAACAGTGTCTTTGTAAAATAAATTGATCAGTACATTAGTCGAGAACAAGTACCACTCTAAACAATAATACCTTTGTGATGTACATCAAAGATAAGTGGATTTTCAATATCTTCTTCAATTTCCATAGTGTCCTCACTTCTGACCATAGGTGGTTGAGGGGGAGTTGGAAGCAATGGCTCTTTAACATTGTTGACAAAGCCTGTGCTGGTGTCTTTCATGGATATCCATTGTTGGGCAAGAGCTGCCCAGTCAACTAGAAAAGAGTAGACATGTTACAATAAAGATTGGTTCATCTTCTAAAAATATGTGTACACTTAGCTCAGGCTATAACCAGTTTTACACCTAAAACAGTAAAAATACAAAAGGTATTTTAAAGATTTTCACCTTATTTCTTTTCTTCTTGAGAAGAAGAGCATTACTGTGAACAGCATCACTCTGAACAGTTTCATGCAAAGCTTTTTGACAAAATTTAAACGTTTCGTTTATTTGACATACACCTGGCAACAAGCATAGACATGTATAGGCATGTCTTCTATGCAATATTCTAAGCACTGGGATTAGAAAAGCATGAGATCACCTTCTCAAAGCATGATTTAGGCTCTGAATCCATTCCTGGAAGTTTTCTTCTCCAAACTTAACTACATCCTAGAATAGCTAAGATCCCCTTATTTTTTTTTTCAAATTGGCGTTATTTTGCATTATGGACGAACTGATAGTGAGAAATAAGGGTTAAGGCTGTTTATCATAGGCAGCGCAATCGCACTGCCTAAGTAAAGAACGATATTGGCACAATGTAATATGTATTATTTTTTTTTCTTTAGACCAGGGTACTTCGTATCGAAGGAGTTGTCGTAGAAACTTTGAAGGGTTCATTCGATTGGAAGGCAACTAACACCCCTTTAAACCAGACTAGGCCCACCATTTCCCCAAACACATCCAATAAAAATTTTGAGATAGCCATTCTGCTCAGCATAGTTGATTTCCAGATAGAAATTATGTTTTTGAGGAGGATACTCCCCCACAGCCCTCAGGGCAAGGGTTGTAAGTTATGCCCTGGGGGCATATAAGGTTTTTTATAGAAAGCATTGTCGTAGAAACTTCAAAAAAGCTCATTTGATTGGAAATTCAAAGGGCTACTGCCCTTTTTAATAGTCGAAAGTGATTGGAGGGCAACTAACCCTCCTCTCATGCCCACCTTCCCCCCAAACACATCCAATAAAAATTTTGAGATAGCCATTTTGTTTAACGTAGTTGAAAGTTCTGGAAATTAGGTCTTTGAGGATGACAACCCCCCACAGCCCTCAGGGCAAGCGTTGTAAGTTATGCCCTGGGGGCATATAAGGTTTTTTATAGAAAGTGTTGTCGGTAGAAACTTCAAAAAGGGCTCATTTGATTGGAAATTGAAATGGCTAGTGCCCTTTTAATAGTCGAAAGTGATTGGAAGGCAACTAACACCCCTTCCACGCCCACCATTTATCCAAACACATCCAATCAAAATTTTGAGATAGCCATTTTGTTCAAAATAGCTGAAAGGTCCGGAAATTATATCTTTGAGGATAACACTCCCGCCACAGCCCTCAGGGAAAGGGTTGTAAGTTATGCCCAGGGGGCATATAAGGTTTTATTGAAAGCTTTGTTGTAAAAACTTGAAAAAGGGTTCACTCGATTGGAAATTTAAAGGGCTAGTGCCCTTTTAAATAGTCGAAAGTGATTTGAGGGTAACTAACCTCCCTCTCATGCCTAACTTTTCCCCAAACACATCTAATCAAAATTTTTAGAAAATTATTTTCTTCAAAGTAGTTAAAGGTTTTAGAAATTAGGTCTTTGAGGATGATAACTCCCTCAGAGCCCTCGGGGCAAGGGTTGTAAGTTATGCCCTGGGAACATATAAGGTTTTATAGATAGTAATGTTGTATAGAAACTTCAAAAAGGGCTCATTCGATTGGAAATTAGAAGGGCTTGTGCCTTTTTTAATAGTCGAAAGTGATTGGAGAATAACTAACACCCCTCTCACACCCACCATTTCCCCAAACACATCCAATCAAAATTTTGAGATAGCCATTTTGTTAGACGTGGTTAAGAAGTCCGGAAATTATGTTTTCAACGATGACAATCCCCCCACAGCCCTCAGGGCAAGGGTTGTGATTATGCCCTGGGGGCATGCAAGTTTTTTTTTTTATAGAAAGCGTTGTTGTAGAAAATTCTAAAAGGAATCATTCAATTGGAAATTGAAGTGGCTAGTGCCCTTTTTAATAGTCGAAAGTGATTGGAAGGCAACTAACACCCCTTCCACGCCTACCATTTCCCCAAACACATCCAATCAAAATTTTGAGATAGCCATTTTGTTCAGCATAAGTTGACTTCCAGATAGAAATTATGTTTTTGAGGAGGACACTCCCCCACAGGCCCTCAGGGCAAGGGTTGTAAGTTATGCCCTGGGGGCATATAAGGTTTTTTATAGAAAGCGTTGTTGTAGAAACTTCAAAAAGGGCTCATTTGATCAGAAATTGAAATGGCTAGTGCCCTTTTTAATAGTCGAAAGTGATTGGAAGGCAACTAATACCCCTTCCATGCCCACCATTTATCCAAACATATCCAATCAAAATTTTGAGATAACCATTTTGTTCAAAGTAGTTGAAAGGTCCGGAAATTATATCTTTGAGGATGAAATTCCCCCCACAGCCCACCATTTCCCCTAACACATCCAATCAAAATTTTGAGATAGCCATTTTGTTCAATATAGTTAAAAGTTTTAGAAATGAAGTCTTTGAGGATGACAATCCCCCCCCAGCCCTCGGGGCAAGGGTCGTGATTATGCCCTGGGGGCATGTAAGGTTTTTTTTTATAGAAAGCGTTGTTGTAGAAAATTCTAAAAGGAATCATTCGATTGGAAATTGAAATGGCTAGTGCCCTTTTTTATAGTCGAAAGTGATTGGAAGGCAACTAACACCCCTTTAGACATGACTAGGGCACTTTAGACCAGGGCACTTATTTATTTATTTTTTCTTTAGACCAGGGCACTTCGTATCAAAGGAGTTGTCATAGAAACTTCGAAGGCTCATTCGATTGGAAATTAGAGTGGTTTGTGCCCATTTTAATAGTGGAAAGTGATTGGAAGGCAACTAACACCCCTTTCACGCCCACCATTTCCCCAAACACATCCAATCAAAATTTTGAGATAGCCATTTTGTTCAGCGTAAGCTGATTTTAAGATAGAAATTATGTTTTTGAGGAGGACACTCCCCCATAGCTCTCAGGCCAAGAGTTGTAAGTTATGCCCTGGGGGCATATAAGGTTTTTTATAGAAAGCGTTGTCGTAGAAACTTCAAAAAGGGCTCATTTGATCGGAAATTGAAATAGCTAGTGCCCTTTTTAATAGTCGAAAGTGATTGGAAGGAAACTAATACCCCTTCCACGCCCACTATTTATCCAAACATATCCAATCAAAATTTTGAGATTACCATTTTGTTCAAAGTAGTTGAAAGGTCCGGAAATTATATATTTGAGGATGACATTCCCCCCACAGCACTCATGGTAAGGGTTGTAAGTTATGCCCTGGGGGCATATAAGGTTTTTATTGAAAGCTTTGTCATAGAAACTTCAAAAAAGGGCTCATTCAATTGGAAATTGAAAGGGCTATTGCCTTTTTTGATAGTTGAAAGAGATTGGAGAGCAAGTAATGCTCCTCTCATGCTCACCATTTCCCCAAACACATCCAATCAAAATTTTGAGATAGCCGATTTGTTTAACGTAGGTGAAAATTCTGGGAATTAGGTCTTTAAGGATGACAACCCCCTCACAGCCCTTAAGACAAGGGTTATAATTTATCCCCTGGGGGCATATAAATTATTTATAGAAAGCATTGTTGTAGAAACTCAAAAAGGACTCATTCGATTGGAAATTGGAAGGGCTAGTACCCTTTTTAATAGTCGAAAGTGATTGAAAGACTTGATATTTTTATAGTAAAGATTGATGTGGGTAGAATGTATTACTATTATTATTATTTTTTTTTAGACCAGGGCACTTTGTATCAAACAAGTTGTTGTAGGAACTTCGAAAAGGGCTCATTCGAATGAAAATAGAATTTTAATAGTCGAAAGTGATTGAAGGACAACAAGTCCCCCTCCCACGCCCACCCTCCCATTTGCCCATTATGTTTAAAAACTAAATTTTGCCTTAAGAATAAATCAAAATGCACTGTGTTAATGCTAATTCCCAATAAGGCATTTCAGCAGTACCCCAAGAACAACTGAGGGTATTATCTTCAAACTTTCGGGGCTACTTCTGCTCTTAAAATTTAACCAAATCAAAATAGCATAAGTGTATCCAAGCTATCAAAGAAAGTAAACATATTCTTTTGTGAATGATATCAAGTTTTATATTTCAGGTCAACTAGAGGAGGACACTACTATTTGTGTCCAGATATTTAAAAGGATGTATGTTGTTAAAAATTGCTGAAAAATTTTCTCCAGCATACAAATAGCAGGCCAAACTATAAAGTCTAAAAAACGAAAAGATTTAAAGTATTATTTTCTTTTTCCTTGAAAAGACTATGTCAATATAAACCAAACAGAAATTAATTAGAAAAAAACTTTTTCCACAAAATAACTTTTCCAAAGAAAAGTTATGAACTCCATTAAACCAAAAATAAGCAAAAATAAAGTCAAATAACATGTCAAGCGTGAAACTATCGCAAATCAGCATCGATAAATAAATGAAACCCAAAAGGAACAGAAATTACAATAAATAACCGATTCAAACTCAAAACGAGAAGAAATTAACATGAGTAGGACTCAAAACCCCTATGCCTTCCCAAGGCCAGAACATAATTTGCACTTT
>JAQQPU010000113.1:21204-34276 GCA_029168905.1 Artemia sp. Kazakhstan ARC1039 | reverse complement strand
TGTGATATAAAATTCAAATTTGGCAACCATGCTGTGGAAGAAAATTTTAAATTAAATTATATTCTATAGAATCCAACAAAATCAGTAAAATTTTGTTTATATGCTTAGGACTATATCTAGACCAATTAGGGGGGGGGGGGGTGGGGGAACTGGGACATAATTGTGACAGCATTTATTGGAATGAGCATCGAACAGAGAATCAAGTCAGGGTGACAAATGTGTTCCACCATTCTCATGGTTATTTTAAAAACGGAATGCATAATTATTACAATTTTGGAACATTATTCTCAACAAAATAGCACCAAAACCACAAATCTCAGAAAATAGAACATTACTCACAAATTTCAACTGCTAATCTCAGGAAATTTGATTTTGTGTGCACATAAATTGAAAAGGTTTTTCTTGCTTTCCTTTATAATTATACTTTTCAATACTGCCCTGTTTTCAGACAGAATGAAAGCATTGCTTTTAACATATAGTAATTTTAGCTAAAGGTTTAGCCATTTATTGCTTGGAGTGCTCAAATAAGCAGACATAAAAACATGTAAGCAGCAGATGGAATATCTAGAAGGAAGTTCTTGGCTGAATAAGCAGAATCACTCTATAGGAGTTATTTATGCCAGAGTGGGTAAGCTAATTCAAAATTTTAGCTTATAATAACATTATTACAAGCTATTACAAGAAAGTTCCACATCCACACTTGAACGAAAAACTTATCTCATGTGGAATTAATGCAGACCTTGTGGGCTGGATCTCAGTTTTTCTTACAGATAGAACACAGAGAGTGAGGCCTTTTACTAATGAAGGAGAATCAATCCTCTCTGAGAGATGTGGTGTCCTGCAAGGTAGTCTTTGGACCTACCCTATTCAACATCTATATAAATGATATTTTTTAATTAACTACAAATCATCTAACCCTCTATACGGATGACTCAAAATTGTTTGGTGCAGTCGATCATGAGTCACTACAAGCAGATCTTGACCATATTCAAAAATGGCCAGCAACACAGTACATGAGCTTTAATATTGACAAATGTAGTGTTATTCATTTTGGCAAGTCCAACCCAGGTTTCAAGTATACTATGGTCAATCCAGCTGTAAATAACATTCAAGAGCTGCAAAGTGTGGATGAAGAAAGGGATCTTGGAATCATTGTTGACAACCAGTGTAAATTCCATTCAAACTGCAAAAAGACTGTATCTCATGCAAACTCTGTCCTAGCACTCTACTCATGACACATAAGCTTACTTCACAAGATCCCCCCCCCCCCAATTCATTTGCCAATTTCCCAAAATATTGGCACTGAAAGGAGAGGACATTCAAAGAAGCTGTTTAAACCATCTGTCAAAACTCAACATCAACAACAGTTTTTCTCCTGCAGTGTAGTAAACCACTGGCATAGTCTGTCAAATAAAATAGTCTCAGCACCCAATAATGAAGTGTTCAAGAAGTAATTGGATGTTGAATGGAATGGTGTTCCCTGGAAGTACCAGAAGAATGCATTTGATGTTTAATTATTCACATCATCAAGTATGGAGCATGTAACAGATCATGATGGATCTTAATTTGCTCCAAAGTCCAAATTAAGGTAATTATAGGGGGAAGATAATAAGGTAGGTAACCATTTATTAATTCTGCTTGTAGGTCAGAAATCAGATAAAAAAAGAAGAAAAATATACCACTTGACTTCACATTCAATACTATTTTCAAACATGATTACCACTGCCATTGTAATTGCATCTCAGACCCCCCACCCTCCAAATGGGCTATGTATAGCCCTAGGCTACATACAAAAATAGCTGACTTTGTAGGTTTCATTTTATTGTGCTTAATTCTAATTAAATAAAATAAAAAAGTTTATGCAACTGAAAGTAAGGAGCAACACTAAAACTTAAAATGAACAGAAATTATTATGCATATGAGAGGGGCAGCCCCCTCCTCAATAATTTGCTGTTTACACTAGAGTTTGACTTTTGTTGCATCAACAATTATAAAAAAAAACTTTAGTGCAAAGAGCAAGGTATTGAGGAGGGAACTTCCCCCTCATATGCATGATCATTTCTGTTTGTTTTAAGTTTTAATGTTGCTCCTTACTTTCAGTTGCATAAACTTTTTTTTTATTTAATTAGAATTAAGCACAATAAAATCAAAACTACAAAGTCAGCTATTTTTGTATGTACCCTAGGGCATATTATTGACCTACAAATAAAGCAAACATACCACTAGATGTCATTTTTTTATGCTCTTCCTGTACATAATAACTGCTTTTCTTGCAAATTTAGTTTTAAGCCTTTTTTTTTACCCTTGAAAATGATAATTTCTTTCTATTGTTTTTTTTTTTGGTACTTGTCAATTAGCAGGAACCCACACAAGAAGTCAACTTTGGTTAATACTAATGAAATAAAACAAAATAACCGAGATAGAGTTGCAGGAAAAAATATAGAGGAAAATGAAAAAGTTTGTGATACCTTGGATGTGAAGGAAGATTTGTTTTGTGAGGAGGAATTAGAAACAGTACTAAAAGGATTAAAGAATAATAAGGCTCCAGGTGCTGATAGGGTAGCAAATGAGTTTCTTAAATATGGTGGCTCTGAGGTTAGAAATAAGTTATTGGAGATTATGAATATGATTTTTGAAAAAGGGGAAGTACCTAATGATTTTAGGAAAACCTTAATTAAGCCACTTTATAAGAAAGGTGATAAAAGTGAGTGTGTTAATTATTGAGGCATTAGTCTGGTCTCTGTAGGTAGCAAATTGCTTAGTAATATGATACTTTTTAGACTGAGAGATGCCGTAGACAAAGTTTTAAGAGAAGAGCAGTGCGGTTTTAGAAAAGGTAGAGGATGTGTTGACCAAATTTTCACTCTTAGGTTAATAATTGAGAAGTGCCTAAGTTTTCAAACACCTTTGGTCCTCAGTTTTATAGATTATGAGCAAGCGTTCGATTCTGTTGATAGAGGAGCTTTAGTAAAGGTTTTCCTTGTATGGTATACCAGACAAATACATTAAAGTGATTAGTGCTATGTACGAGAATAACACTGCTGCGGTTAAGGTAGGAAATGAGGTTAGCAGCTGGTTTTGTATTAAATCAGGAGTTAAGCAGGGTTGTGTTCTATCCCCCTTTATATGGATTATTTTGATGGACTTTGTTTTAAGGAGCACAGGAAAGGCAATGGGAGACCACGGAATCAAATGGGGAGGAAAAAGTCTCCTGGACTTGGATTATGCTGATGATTTAAGCATCCTAGATGAAAGTGTGAGCAAAATGAATGAAGTTTTAGAGGTTTTGCGAGTTCAGGGTGCTAGTATTGGTTTGAAAATTAATGTTAGGAAGACCAAGTCACTAAGGCTAGGAATAAGTGAAGATGAAAAGGTGATGTTGGGTAATGAAAAGATTGATCAGGTGGGCAGTTTCACTTACCTTGGTAGTATTATTAGTAAAGATGGTGGGAGCCGTGAAGATGTTAAAAATAGAATAGCCAAGGCTCAGGGTGTTTTTTCACAGTTAAAAAAAGTCTGGAAGAATAGGAAGATAAGTCTGCAAACCAAGATTAGAATCTTAGAAGCTACAGTGATGACAGTGGTCAAATATGGCTCTGAAGCATGGACGCTCCGAAAAGCGGATGAAGATTTGCTAGATGTTTTCCAGAGAAATTGCTTAAGGATTGTTCTGGGTACCCGGCTGACTGACCGTATTTCAAACAATACTTACTTACTTAGACTTAAGGCTCCTGCCGAGGGTTCGGCATAGAGAACGATGAGACTAGGCGCCTCCAGGTTGACCTATCGCTTGCCAGGATTGCAGCTTCTTCCACCGGGATGTGGGCTTGGGTGAGGAATTCATCGGCTTTGTCTTTCCACCTAGTGTGTGGGCGTCCTCTGGGTTGTTTCCATCCGTGTAGGGTGGGGTCGAAGTCAAATGCGACCCGTGCTGGGGCGTCGCGTGGCATGCGAAGGAGGTGGCCGTACCACCGAACAGTACGCTGGGCAAGCTGCGTTGAGAAAGGAGTTTGAGCTGTACGTGATAGGAGAGTCTGGTTGCTAACGAGGTCAGTCCAGTGAAGTCTTTCGATTCTTCGGAGATGTTTTGTCTGAGCGACATCGACGGCACTGAGGATAGATTTGGCAGCTGGCCACGTCTCCGCTCCATACAGCAGGACGGTGCTGACTGACGCATTGTAGATGCGCATTTTGGTAAATCGGCTTATGTTTGGCTTTCGCCAGATGCTGCTAAGCCTCCCAACAAGTGCTGAAGCCTTGGCAATTCGAGATGTAAGCTCTTTTGTGATCAAGCCATCATTCGACAGAATAGATCCCAGGTAAGTGAAGTCTTCAACCACATCTACTCGGTTGCTTCCGATGTTGACTTCCTTTACAGTAGAACGGGACGTGGGGGGCTCAAGGAGCATAACTTTGGTTTTCTGCCAGTTGATCTTCAGTCCAACTTTCGAGGCTTCTTCTGAGAGCACCTGGAGAGCTTCGGTCATCTTATCGACGGTGCTCGCAACTAGCGCTATGTCATCGGCGAAGTCAGCATCAGAGAGTACCCGGTCTCCAAACTGAAGACCGAATTGAAGGCGATTCATCGTGCTGGCCATAACATGGTCTATGACGCAGTTGAAAAGCTCGGGAGCGGCGGCACAACCTTGGCGGACGCCAGTCTTCACCGGGAATGTGGGACTGCGTCTTCCATTGACTTGCACGCAGCTTTCCGTATCCTCATACAGCTTTTCAAAGAGTGAGCAATATTTCTTGGGTAGACCCGTAGTTCTTAGTATCAGCCAAAGTGAACGGCGATCAACAGAATCAAAGGCAGCCTTAAAGTCCACGAATGCGATGTACGCTTTTTGGTGGAACTCCTGTGTCTTCTCAATCAACTGGCGCATAGTAAACATTTGCTCCGTCGTCGACCTGCCGGGCATGAATCCGGCTTGCTGGACTCTTCTCTTTCTACGCAAAAAGGTGGAACACCTGTCCAGGAGTGACATGGCGAAGAGTTTACCAGGAACGGAGAGAAGCGTGATCCTACGATAGTTGGAGCAGATTTGACGGCTGCCCTTACTTTTCCAGAGCGGCAATATGATGCCAGCACACCAGTCATTTGGTATGCTTTCCGTCGTCCATACAGCTGAGAAGATTATCTGGAGCCACAGAATCATCGCTGCACCCCCGTACTTGAGGAGTTCTGCAGAAATACCACAGACGCCAGGGGCTCGATTATTATTTAACCGTTTTACAGCATTTTGGATCTCAAAGGTGGTAAACGGTTGCGATACGAGGTAGGAAGTAGCCTCGGGTGTGGTCATTGCTGCTTCAATCAGATCAGGGTCAGGATGAGCAACTGCCTCGGCATTCAGAAGCGTTGAGAAGTGACTGCTCCGGGCAGAGAGTTGGCCTGCATTGTCATCCGGCATGCTTCCGTCAGCAGAAAAAACAATTTCAAACAATAGGCTATACGAAAAATGTGGTTCAATACCGCTTTCTAGGTCTATAATGAAAAAAAGGTTGAGGTGGTTAGGGCATGTTGTTCGGATGAAGGATGACAGATTGCCGAAGATTGTTCTTTTCGGCCAACCATCTAGGGCTAAACGGAAAGCAGGTCGTCCCCGTCTGGGTTGGGAGGACGTCATAAAGAAAGATTTAAAGGAAATGGGAACTTCGTGGGCGGGTGTAAAAAGGGAGGCTTTGAATAGATTGGGGTGGAGGAGGAGCATGCGTAGCTGTGTTGGCCTCAGGCGGCTTGGTGCTGCGATGAGTTGTTAGTAGTAGTAGTAGCTCCTTACTTATAGTTTGTTACCACAAATGTTTCATAATTTCAGTATGACTGTTGACTGAACAATATTCAACTGATACAAGTTGATGACTATTGATAGACAAGATAGTGCAAAATCTTTTTACTTTCTTCCATCATTGCAAATGATAATCTTGCAAATAAGAATATTATCTTAACTTACCATGCAAGTAAGCAAGATGGGTGTTTTCTCATCATAGTAACTGAATAATTGTATGATAAAATTAAATGATTGAATTGTGAAAGAATGTCAATACATATGTCAGTGTAATTAAACCAAGAAAAACAAAATTTTTTCATGGTAAAAAAAGATTACTCAGGCAATGTGCAACTTATTTATTATTCAAAAGGATAACATAGGTCTAATTGTAACATAAATTCAAAAGCATAAAAAAATGTAACATTTTTAAGACTGTAACATAAAAAGTAACCCTTTTCTTCAAACATACCAAAAATGGTATGGACATAACCTTGGAGTTTTTTCACAGGGTTATTTTCCAGGGTGGAGGAGTGTTTTCAACTGGAGGTGTTTTTTCCAGGGAGAGGGGGTGGGGTGAGGCCGGTTGCCCTTCAATCACTTTTGACTTTTAAAAAGGGCACTAAAACTTTCAATTTCCAGCAACTTACAGTTTTTGCATTTGAAAAGAAACATTTTAGTTTGAGGGAATGTGATGGAGTGCATAAGGTACATGGAAGGCACATGGCTTTTCATTCATTTATAGTTATATTTAAAATAGCTGGAAAAATTTGTTTTTCATAATAAAGTTGTATGTAAATTTTTTTTATAAGTAGGCTAGTATGTTCAACCAATAAATTGTAAATCATATTTTAACTCCCCATTTTTAATAAAGTTTAATAAATCACTTTGTTGTTTATTGACATATTCCAATTTAATACTTAAGTTAGAATTATACTATACAATAAGAGATTATTTATTTTCATTGTTACACTCTTTACTAGAAAACCCTGCACACCTTACTTTAAGGGCATAGGCTACAATTATATCGTGGTCTACCAGGGGGTGTGAGGGCATTGAAGAATAGTTCACTTACCCCAAAAGAACGTCTAGGGTCAGCCCTGGTTTGGCATAAAATTATTATTTAGAATGTTAAAAAAAATTTTTTCTTTAGTGATAATGCTTTCAATATTACTGCAGAAATTAAAGCCATTGAAAGAGATAAAATTTGAAACACAAGGGATATAGCCAATGATGCAACAGCAGTATATACACAAACGTGGACAGGACTATACTGAAATACAGTTCCAGCAAGCACTATAGGATTATTTTACAAAGGGTAAGTCAATAAGGAAGGCAGCTGAAGACAATGGTATTCCTAAAAGTACACTGACTGATTGGATTAAATTTTTTTTACCAGTGATGGGGAAGGCTGGGAGGAGGGTGGGATAAAGTCAAAACAAGGACCCTCTCCAATTCTTGGTGAAGAAATTGAGACACTTGTAACCTGGGTGAAGGACATACAGAAAGCAGGTTTCTGGTAACTAAGGAGCAATCAAGAAGTACTTTGGTTGCAAAGATAAAGATACAAAGGTAGCAAAGATACAGGGTGCGGCTGATAAATTTTCTAGCAGTGGCATACCAGGTGAAAGGTTCTTGAGCAACTTTTTAAAATAACATACTGACTTGAGAGTACATACTGCAGAACCAACAAATGGTGATAGGGCAGCTTGGACAAAAGACAGAATTCTAAATTACTTCACTGCTCAAAAAGAGTGACTTCAAACAGACAAAGGATTAACTAACAAAGACTTTACAAATGCTGCCTTATGGTTTAACTGCAACAAGACAATGATTAGGTACAATCCACCTTTGTGTTTTAGCAGAAAAGGATCTAAAAACATCTTTATAAGGTCTGTGAATGAAAAGGGTGGGCTAACTGTGTTGGCATGTATTAATGCTAAAGGTGAGTATCCTCCCTCCCCCTAGTAGTGTACAAGGGTACCAAGACAAACAAAAGTTTCCTTGAAATGGTTCCAGTAGGTGTAAAGGCTTTCCATAGCAATTCAGGATGAATGACACAGGATTTGCCTCTCAAAAGGATGTAAGAAATATTTTATCCATGGTTAGTTGAAAAGGGTTACAAAAAGGTTGTTTCAACTATGGATAACCACAGTAGTCATATATACTTCAAGTCATCAGCATTTGCTAGAAGAAAAATATTAGGCTAGAGTGCATATTACCAAATGCTACCTACATTTTGCAGCCCTTAGATGTAGGTATATTTAAGCTGCTTAAAAGCAATTGGAAGAGTCATATAGACCTCTGGACCAAAGGACAAATGGATGAAAATGGCAATAGAATTGAAATTATCAATTGTGGTCCTCTGAAAGTTGTCAAGAAGATGTCTTTTTGTCAACATCTTCCATATATCTTTAGGAAAACAAGGACCCCAGAAACATGTACAAATGAATTTAGGAAAAGTGGAATTTTTCCTGTGGGTTCCCAAAACATTAATTTTAGTAGGTTAACTAAACTTAGGCCTAATCAGGATGTAGCAAGGCCTATAGACAGTGTAATTTTACCAGACTGTGCAGAAATAGGCCTACAAAACACAACAAATAGCAACCAGGGTCAAATAAATAGTTTTAAAATTATAGGCCAACCACTTGAACAAACCAAAATCATAATAATAAAAGAATATTTAGAGAAAAGCATTGAGCAAGCTACATTACAAGACTTTGTCTCCAATGATGGCCCAATTTGGACAGGTGCTACAGAAATGACAGGTCTGTATAAATATTAGAGATCAGTTGAAGAGGAGTATCAGTCAGAAGTATAGGCAACCTCCTTGAACCTCTGTACTTCTACACGTTTGTTGCCAAGAATGCTCACAGATTTTAACCTGCCTCATTTGCCAGAAGGGCTGCTAGCCCCACTTGCTGAACTGGTGATTGATATAAACAAAACCACAGTGTCATCAAATGAGACATTTTACAGAGGGATGTCTCCTGCACAAATCATTGAGGCACTTCAAGAGTGCTCCAATCTCACCCAATAAAAAACACCATTGGAAGTAAACTCCTTACATTCATGAGAAATCCTTTATAGGAAACACATTACCTTGGTGTTCTTCTGATATAGTGTCAGAACTTCATTTCCCTGGGGATGTCCAAATGAGTATGCTGAGAAGTGAAAGTGTGAATGTGTGTGCCATAGGAACCACTGTGGATAAACTGAAAGAGAGAGGAGCATATACACCTACCAAGAGATTTACACTAACCCCCATAAAACATCTTTTAAGTGTTCCAATAACAAATCAGCCAAAAAGGACAAATACCATATCTGTCTACACAAATCCCATCATAACTTTAGAAGAGACAATTTTATGGCTTAAGGATAGGGAGATAGCAAAAAAGTGTACAGAGAATTGGGTATGTTTGAAATGTCATGGGTCCCAACAGGCACAAAGATGACTATTGGGTGGAATGCTCTCAAGAGGACTGTGGAAAACACTTCCATTCCTCACAAAGGATGCAAAAAGAACAATCAACAGGAAAGCCAGAGCCTGGAAAAGGTACAAGGAGAAATATCAGGAAAATTGGATAAGGTATGCAAAGACTCAGAACCTTGCCTCCAATGTAGTTAAGAAATTTAAGTCTCAGCATGAGGAAAAGCTTGTCACAGATATCAAGGCAAATTCCAAATCTTTCCCTAAGACATGTTTCTGCCAAAAATCCTAACTATCACACCATTCCTGACCTCAGACATATTGGCATAACCTACTCATTGCTAATAGATAAGGCCAATGTATTAAATACTCAGTTTGCCTCTGCCTTCACCATCCAATCTTGTTCAACTATCCCTGCAGCACCATCAAACTTAATATGTCATTCAATGCCAAAATTATCAATCCCCAAAGATACCAAACACCAATCCACAAAAAAATGCCCCAAAGATCATGCAAAAAATTACCATCTTATTAGCATCACTTCTGCAGTTGTAAAGGTGCTTGAGAGATTTGTCAGTAGAGCTCTAATTCAGCACTTGGAAATCAATAATATCCTCACTTCCAATCAACACGGCTTCAGATTTTTAAGATCTGTTGACACTAATCTTATACACACATGTGAGTATGTTACATCATTATTGGATAATGATTTACCTGTCAACATGGTGCTCCTGGATCTCTCAAAAATATTTGACAGGGTTTGCAATGAATTCCTCATCACCAAACTAAAAGCAGCAGCTGTTGATAATGTTATTGTCCAGTGGATACAGAGTTTCCTTTCAGAGACAACACAAGTTGTAAGAGTTGATGACTCTCAAGGTGTCCCTCATTTCTCCTTGTCAACAACAGCTGGAGAGCTGCCATCTGCCTTTAAAAGATTATTTCGACCTATTTCAGACCAGCATAATTTGCATACCCAATCATCATCAAACCTGCAAATACCCCTCACCCCAACCGTGCAATCAGATTTTGCTCCTAACATAGCTTGTGCAAAGATATGGAGCCTGATCCCAGAAGAGCTGAGAGGTAGGAGCTCCCTCGCATCATTTAAAAAAAGAGTAAAAAATCATTTAATAGCATTACAAATGAATAGTTAATATGAAAAAAAAAAATTAGAATTAAATGTAAGTAGTAAATTTAAATTACAAATGTATGATTTTTAAATATGACAGGGTGGTTTCCCTGAGGGTAAGGAACGGGAAGGTAATAGTTTTAGCTATTTGGTAAATGAGGGGTATGGTTGTGTCTGAGATTAGGAGCGGTGACCATTCTGTATATTATGTTAAATTGTAATGATTTTGGTTCTCGGCATCCAGGAATGGACTGAGTATTTTGATTATGTGTGATTTATTATTTTCATTTGTTAATAAACCCATTGAACATGAATTTGGCCAAGTCTCTTCAACTTATATATAAATGATGCACCCAATCTTCTCTCAAACCTCCTCACTCTTTATGCTGATGATTCAAAACTTGTTGGTAAATCAGCCACAAACTCTGACTGGCAATCTACTCAAAAGGACCTAAATATTCTTGGGACTTGGGCTGGTACATGGCTTCTCTTGTTCACTGCTGACAAATGCCATGTAATCCACTTTGGTAATCATAACACAAATCAGCAATACCATCTCCAAGGTAACCCCCTTTTTGCAGTCTCTGAAGAAAGAGATCTTGGAATCATTGTTGATTGTCAACTAAAGTTCAGCACCCATGCAAAATCTGTATTGTTGTCTGCCCTCTAATCTCTTGGAATGATCCTCTAGCAGATGCCCAAGTGTGTTTATGAAGCTCTGCCTAGAGGTTGGAATGTCCCTGGCATCACCCTATTTCAAGAAGGACAAAGAAATTCTAGAAAAGTTTAATGAAGAGCAACCAAAATGGTCAAAGGCCTTAAACAAATGCCATACAAAGAGCATTTATGTCACTTGAAGCTTCCTACTCATGCATTCTGGAGGAAACGTGGTGAGATGATAATGATCCAAAAAATTATTTCCAAAAATGTTCTCCCTTGTCTCCTTATTCCCCAGAGCATTCTATGACTAGAGGTCATCCCAAAAAGATCTTCAAGCAATTCTCCTTAGTCCAAGAAAGAAGCTATTTTTTCAGCCAACAAGTAACAAACTTGAGGAATCTACTCTCTGAAAATACAGTAGCTGCTGATTCAACAGGTGCATTCAAGAAAAATCAAGACAAAGAATGGCTACAGCAAGAGTTCCTGTACAACTGGGAAGCTGTTGAGTCCTCAACCCAAATTTAGCAAACAACCCATAGAAGTCATAACAGAGCATTACAAGGATGAAAATTCTTAATTTCCCTACAAGCTGCAATTTAAGGTATATATTTGTATATTGTCAGATGTTTGTGGGTAAAGTATACTGTATTTGCAGTCAACACGTTTTAGTTATAATTACTCTGCATATTATGAAATAGGCCTAAGTATTATTTTTTTTTTATCATGTTTCCTTCTTAATAGCCCCTAAGCTAGACCTTTAACAAAAGATATTTTATGAATTTAATGAAGTGAAAACTGTGTTATTATAATGTTGAGTTTTTTCACTGCACAGTTTGCCAGCTAGGGTGATACCTACCTTGGTCATGTTGTAATTCTTTGCAAACACTTTCTTGGGCTTGCCAATCAACCCATGATTGACTAGGGACTCTACCCTTTGACTATTGGAAAAAATTAGTTTATAAGCTTATATAGAATGGTACTATCCAATCTCCTTATAATTAAAAACATTTTAGTCATCTAGTTGGAAAATTTGGCCCATCTGTATAGGAAAAATCTAAATTTGCCAACTAGTTGACTAATAACTTCTCCCCAGCAACACTTAAATTTGCCAACTAGTTGACAATAAATGTTGCCCCAGCAAAACTTTCATTTTCCAACTAGTTGACTAATAACTTTTCCCCAGCAAAACTTAATTTTGCCAACTAGCTAGAAAGAAACATTGCCCCAGAAAACAATTCATTTTCCAACTAGTTGACTAATAATAGTTAGAATTTATTCTGAATAGCATAAAATATGTTAGTATTATAGGGTTCTTTCAAATTTAATTATCACTATTGTGTTACAACTTCCATCCCTCTTCCTGTCTCCCTCTTAATGGGAGATTTACTTTGGGTTATATATTGGGCTTTGAATCCAGGGATTTTTTGTTTTAATTCCCAGGATAATTAGTCTTATACCTGGTCCCAAAAGTGAGATTGAATTTGTCAAAGCTTGGAGGATTGTTCCTCCTGTCTGTTTAAAGAAAATAGATGCATATTTGAAGTTTTGTTTGTTTCTATCTTGCATTTATTGGACATAAATTGTGTATGTTTCTTCATTTATCTGTCTTTGTTTCTTTTCTGGAGGAATATTTTTGTCTCATTTTTAGAATTTTTAATTAATTTTCCCAACTACTTGACTAATAACTTCTCCCCAGCAACACTTAAATTTGCCAATTAGTTGACAATAAATGTTGCCCCATCAAAACTTTCCTTTTCCAACTAGTTGACTATTAACTTCTCCCCAGCAATACTTAATTTTACCAACTAGCTGGAAAGAAACATTGCCCCAGAAAACAATTTATTTTTGAACTAGTTGACTAGCAACTTTTCCCCAGCATTACTTCCTTTATCCAACTAGCTAGAAACAAACTTACCCTATAAACACTTTTGTTAGCCATCTATTTGGTAAATAACTTTTCCTTAGAATAATTTCTTAGCTAACAATGTGACATAAAGAGAAAACAAAAAACATACTATTCCCGGTCCAACAAAAATTGGCAGTATGTGCTTTTAACAAATGCACTACAGCTAAGGTAAATCA
>JAQQPU010000112.1:73428-131030 GCA_029168905.1 Artemia sp. Kazakhstan ARC1039 | reverse complement strand
TCTAATATCAACCCCGCCCTCTGGAAACCTTTCTTCAATTCACGCATATTTTGCATATTTTACGATAAGCCTTTTTCGCCCTTTATCTTTTGTTTACCGTATTTTTTGACTGCTTTTTTCTGTGTTTTTAAACACAGAAAAAAAGCCTATTCAAATTACCGAATGCCAAAAATTGGGGGGGGGGCTCTCCCTGTACCCTCCCCCTCCTCTCGGTACGTCCCTATGGGGAAGTAGTGCTTTGCCCAATAATGTTATCAATAATTCATTTTCTGTCGGCCACCGTCTTAAGTTTCTATTCTTATCTGGAAAAGCCTAGCCTATTCAAAGCAATCAACACGGTCTTGCTAGTGGATAACTTTGTAAGTAGTGATGAAATAACAAATGTAGTGATGAAATAAAAAAGAGTCATAAAAACAACCAGTCAGTTGCAACATCTTTAATTACACTCACAATTTTGTTTTTGTTAATAAAAAATAAAGAACTCGAATATAGAATTTTTTTTGAAAATGTGAAACACATGGTAGGTGAGAATACAATCAGGTCTTTGTACACTAGAAATTTGAAAGAATTCTTAGTTTTTTCTTCTGCTTATCAATTTTCTCATTTTTTGAGGAATTCATGGCTTTCAGTGTTAGGTTAATCCTATTTAGTTTTGCATGTAAATACACATCCACAAAATATGAAAAAAGGCAGTCATCACACAAGTTAATTTTGAAAATAAATACATCTTCTTTACACCGATTACGAAGAGAATCAGTAAAATTTTCACTGAGCTTAAACTCTTCAAAATTGTCATCAACAAGTTCAATAACCTTTTGAACAAAGTTAACAACTCTCAAACTTGGCGCAATTGGAGCAGTCTCATCTCTGTATTTCTTTTTCATAACAAAAGTATTATGGTTCTCCAGTTCATTTGAAATTAGGATTTTCCGACATTCCTTGCAGTCATGTTTCTTTAGAATGTTCCTTATTAGAAAAACACCAAAATATCCAATTGCACTTGATTTTATCTCATTCTCGTTTTTCTCAAATAATGGCAAGTTGAAAATCTGTTTTTGTCTAAACTTGACTTCAGCCAATAGGGTTAAAGGATGTTTTTGTACTTATCTCTTCTTGTTTTTATCAAAATCATCCAGAGATGTCATAAAACGAGATGAAAGTAAACAATTCAGTAAGATGAAGTAAGAGAAAGTTCTAAAGTTCTGGTTATTTTAAAGAATTTAATTTTTCTAGTTTCATCCGTTAAGATTTTCATCCGTTTAAGATTCATCCGTTAAGATCCGTTAAGATTTTACCAAGACTCTGTTTTGGTTCCTTACAGTTTTGGTTCCTATTGAGCCGCATCGCTCTTTACTTAGAGTTCATTACCCTGAACAAAATGCTTTCAGATGAGAGGGCAAAAAAATTTACTAGATTTGTTCGATTTTACTAGATCTGACCCCATTTTACTGGATTTACAAGGTGGATGTGCTTTTTACAAGATCTAGTAAAATTTTACAAGGGGTGGCAACGTTGCCCGGAATTTCAGTGTTGCCACCCTGCCCTGGAAGAGTTTACTAAATCTGAAGGGAAAAATTTACTAAATCGCATCTGTTTTTACTAAAATGCTCAAAAAAAAAATTTTGCACGCGCGGCTACCAACGTAAGCGCACCATCAAACACCGGTTTTTACTATAGGGGGGTAATCAATAGGACTTACAAAATCTTTTTTCCTTTTTTCTTGTTTTTTTCTCTCTTTTCTTTTTTCTTTCGTTTTCATAGTATGATTGAAAATTCCGGAGACCTATAAGTTCAAAAATCCTTTTTTTTTATTATTTGGATGTACAACTGGATAGGCTTCATATTCCAAATGCGGTGTATCCAAGACGTCAAACAATAGTCTGGAATCTTGGATTCTGCAAATCCTGCTGATGAAGCCCGGCTTTAAATTTATCAATGGTCTTCAGGTCATAAAATTCAGATATATTGAAAAATTAAAAAGCAATCAACGAAGAAAAACAGCTACAACTCATATTCACGAAGCAATTCAGGCGATGAAGTGCTTAGAATCTGAGATGTGTTTGAAAGTGACGGCTTTCGAAATTTGTCCCCAAGTTTCTGTGTTAAGATTTGAAATCTAAACCCTTCAATTTTGTATTTTTAAGAGGAAATTTGCCGCTTTTAAAACACTAATTGGGCGGGTCTTTAAATAAGGGATAAGCTGCTTACAAAGTATTCTGGCAAATTTTAAAGCAATTAATTTAGGATTTTTTTTAACTGATTTTTTCTGGATTCTCTCTCGTTCGTATTCAAGGGAATCAAAAACCAATACGATATATCTCACTTCAAAACGGAAATAATGTAATCGACTACCGGTTTAGTTGTAAAATTATGTAAATTAAAAAGTGCACCTCAAATTGGACTAGGGCTGCCAAGAAAAAGAAAACTTATATAACATACAATAATTAGTTTAAAAAAGATAACACTGTGTCAATAGTCTTCATGTCAGGCAAATCATAAAAATTGAAAGTTAAGAAGAAAAAAAAGTAGTCACAATTAAAAAGTCACACTTAAAGGGCTTTAATCCCCTCGGCCTCAACCGAATTTAAAGTATCCACTAGTGTCAAATTCTGACAGAAGGGATCTACTTGTTTCCATTTCTTGATAGCCTGAGTCAAATCATCGCTGGGGATCACCCAGTCATGTACTCCACTTAACGACCTGAGAACAAGTTGCTTCGTTTTCATCAGAGACGAAACACTCGAGACATTTAGCCTATTCCGGTTTTTAGTTTTGATGACCGACAAAATCGAGAACTGTCTCTCTGCTCCAGCACTTGAATGGGGCAAGCTGCAGAGAGTCAGAAAGAACTTGGGCAAGTATGGAAAAAGTTTAGTTCCAGCAGCGTCTTTAAAAAGGGACAAAGCTAACTAACAAACGTAGCAGCTGTTACGAGAGTCTGAAAAAATTTTCTGAAAACAAATTAAGCCGGCATACCAGTCCTGATTTTAAATAGATTGCCTTTCAAAGCGAGTATCAAGAAGAAGCCCAGAGACAAGTAGAGATTTTTAAGCGCTAGGGTTGACGCGAAATCGCAAAAATGAGAGCAATAGTAGCCATAATATCTAACATAATCAAAATCAAATTTTGTAATGAATGGACCCTAATTTTTCCCCCTAAATTCATGGAAAATAACCAAAGTTTTGTTTACTACAAATCATGACATTTTACTAGATTTTGGGAAATTTACTAGATCCTCTAAATTTACTAGATTTTTTTTGATTTTACTAGATCTAGTAAAATCCTACTGACGGTGGCAACCCTGTTCTGAAACCACGTTTCAAATAAAAAACATCCAAACAATTCGACTTGAGCTCTTCAAAATTCTGGAAATTAATTTCAACCTCAACATCAATAGAGAAGGTTCAATTTTAATATTTATTCAATTAGTCTGTGAAGATACAAAAACAACTCGGTTGTCACTCAACTCCCTTGGAGGCATCAAGGTCCATTCAAAGAAATGGATTCGCCCTCCCCCCGCCCAAACAAAAATTGTCATATACAATATCCCTAATGATATTCCCGAAACTGATCTAAAGAATGGCCTTATGAACTGCAAAGGTAAAAAAAATATCAGTATAAAAATTCACTAGACTTGGAAAATCCAAGAATGATGGCATATATATATTTAAATCCTACCTGTTCATCCTGGACTCCATCCTGGAGAATTTCAGTGAACCTACATCCTTATTCGGCAAGACAAAGCCAAAGAGTATAAAGCGAAGCCAGTACAGTGTGAAACATGTCTGGTAATGGGTCACACAAAACAACACTGCAAAACAAACCTGAAAAGGTGTAATCTATGCCAAAATATCCATCCTACAAACACAGCAAACTCTGCAGACAAGAAATTAACATGCATTAATTGCAAAGGCCCCAATTCTTCTCACAACAGATCTGTATGTCCAAAATACAAGTCAAGATCACTGGCTATAAGGTTGTCTGAAAAAGAAAACATCCCTTTTCAGTTTACAAAAACTAAACTCATATTACATACTGCAGATATACCTGAGTTCCCTGAATCAAAAACACAACCTAATCAAAAAACTTAACAGCGTAAAACTACAAGGACCCAACCAAAAAAAATATTCCCTGGAATCAAGACCTTAGACTCCCCCCCCCCCCCTTCCAACCAGAGACCAAGACCCAGAATCTTCTAAAAGTAAACCCGAGAGACTGACCTCATCAAAATTAACAAAGGAAACATCAGAAGAAAATCCAAATCTACTTACAGACTCATGTCTCTACATATTCAACTTCAACTCACTTTCCAGAACATCCCTCACAGAAGATAAAAAATCCTCAGTTCTAGAAGAGATGGCTAATACCTACTTCCCAAAAAATCTCAAGGACACAGCCAACACAAATTTCAGCACTATACTCAAAAAAATAAATCTATCTATCAATGGCTAACCCTCTGTTATCTCTATCCACCACAATTCTGCAATGGAATGTGAGATCCTTAAATGATTTTGAACTTACCGACCTTCTTCAGTATACTTCTCACAACATAGACATACTATGCCTCCAAGAAACCCATTTAAACTCATCAGTTAATCTCAAAGTTCTTGGTTATGATGTCCTAAGAAAAGATAGATCTTCCAATAGAATTGGTGGTGGAGTTGCCATTCCTGCAAGATCGCACCTCAAATTCTGTGGTATAAGCCTCGCTGATTTCAGTCATTGATGCAATTGGTGTAAAGTTGTGGCTGGCAAACATGGAGGTTACAGTTATTAATTTATATAACCCAAATGGTAATAACAATGGGACAAGATTTTTTCAATTTTATATTTAATAATTTTTCAAAATCAAATTTAGTGGTTGTTTGGGACTTCAATGCCCATAGTCCTATCTGGGGTTATTCGCCTTGAAATAATGCTGGCAAATACATAGAGGAATTCATCACCAATTTTACCAATATAGTACTAGTGACTCCTAGACATCTAAATACCTACTTCAATAAAAGAAGTTTCAGCTATTCAACTATTGATCTTCAATTAGTCTCATCAAATTTAATAAATAAAATTACTGTCAACAGAATTGACAATCTCCTGAGCGACCATTATTCCATATGCACAAATATTGGTGACCCAGCCATCATTGATAACTTCATTCCCCACTATGTGTGGCAAAAAGCATATTGGCCAAATTTCTCCCAAATTGTCTCAGACCATGACTACCCTTCACTGTCCACTGACCAAAACCAGCTCTCTGAAAATCTCACATCACTACTTCTTGATGCTGCCAAACTCACCATAACCCAGTCACAACGCTCAAAAACACTAAAGAATAATAAACCCCCTAAGTCATGGTGGACAGGCTCTTGCCAAGAAGCTTGGCACAATAAAAGGAATGCCATCAGATCCTTTAAGAGAAATCCATCCAATGGAAAATATATAGCAAAACTACACGCAGAGGCAAAACTTAAGAGAACAATCAAACTTGCAAAAGAGGAGGCATGCAAAAACTTTCTCTTATCAGTGTCCCACGAAACGCAAGAGTCAAAGACCGATAAATTCCCAGACAAGATGCTTGGCAAATACTCCACACAGAGCCCCTTCCATTACCAGCTAACTCTAAATGGTCAGCAGCTGGAAACCAACAAAGAAAAAGCTGAATTTTTAGCAGATTTTTTTGAGATGAAATTCAAAAACACCTCTCATAATTCACCTTAAGTCAGCCTAGCACCCCATTTTGACTTGCCTGGGTCCCAGTGTACTCCAAAATTTTACAATGATTGAGCTAGATAAAGCAATCAATTTAATTAAACCCAAAACATCTTGAAGCCACGAACAGGTCCATCCATCTTTGCTCCGCAACCTTCGAATAGAGTTTAAAAAAGCACTCTCATCTCTCTTCAACGACGCTTGGAGCAATTCCTTCTTCTCATCCATTTGGAAAACATCACTCATCATCCCAATATTAAAGAAAAATAAACCCAAAGATGACCCCAACTCTTTCAGACCCATTATAATTACCTCAGTTCCGGAAAACTTAAATGAGAAGATAATTAACTCTCGATTGTATTGGTTTGCTGAGTCTAACCACCTCATCCCACATACCCAAACAACCTTTAAGAAATATCATTCGTCCATTGACGAATTTGTTTGCTTAACCAATGCCATATCTGAGTGTCTGAGAGTTAGCCAAATCCTAGTCGCAGCCTTCTTGGACTTCCAAAATGCATATGATAATATCCAATATCCACTCCTACTGCAAAAATTATCAAAAATGGGTTTTCCGCTACCTGTACTGAATTTTTTAAAAGTTACCTATCCGAACGCTCTTTCGTTCTCCAAGTAGATTCCCACATCTCTTCTAAAAAGTCTGTCCAAAGGCCTTCCTCAAGGTGCTGTCCTCAGCTGTCTCGTGTTTTCGCTATATTTATGGGATCGGAATTTACCCCAAACAAATATTCAGTTTACAAGTGTGAGAATGTGGGAAACCCATCATAACCTGACTAAATTGTAAAAATAGCAAAGTATGGCTTTTTGAGTAATTATAAAGGAAACGAAGTATTAATTTCCTTTGTGTAAGGAAACAACGTTACATTTGAATAAGAATAACCTTGATCCATCAAGGGCCATAAAATGCAAATACCGGTACCTCCGTTTCAAACTCAAGGGGTCAACGGCAAGAAGTATTACGCGACTTGTATCACATGACAAAAACAGGGTTTTAATAGAGAAAGCGGAAACTAACCTTTTGAACAAAGAACTATTATTAGGATTACATCAAAACTTGTCTCTGGCCAATGAGAGGAAAGAAGAACAAAATAAGACAGAACTTAAAATAGGGATTCGGGGACGAAAATAAGGTAGTCTTTCTTTTGGATCAAACAAGGAGTAAGTGTTTTACCTTGTAATTACGATAAACTACCACTGTCTGTCTGAATTCCCCTTGGAGACAAAGTTTGAAGATAAAATTAAAATAAGAAGAAAACCTCTAAAGATTTCTGTCATTTGGAGATAACTTTAATACGTATATGGGAGAAAATAATAACAACTAGTGCTGAAATCTACATTTACTATAAAGTTGGTGATTTTGGGTTTAAGTAGTATTTCCAATTAGACAAGGCTTGAGCTATTTGGACAAAACAGCGTTTTAAGGTTAAAATAAGCTAAATTAAATTTCTTCTCAGAAATTTAAGCTTTGAATAACTGAGGGTTCAAAGAGAGAAGGAACCTTAACCAAGAAGAGAACGCTAGGAGAGCCATTTGTGCTTCCCCTTTTTAGCCTAGAGTCCCTTGAGGCTTAGCTTGACTTTATAAGGTTCTTATATCCAAAAATTGGAATCATCGGACAATAACATTACTTACCCCCCCCCCTTTGTGCAATCTTCAGACGTTTATACGAAGAGGAACACCGTTCCCTTTTTAATCATTCTTTCATTTCGTTAAACCCGTACTGCATGTTTATACAAAGGTGACCTTAATGTATATACTGGTAGGTTAGGGGCAAAGGGAACAATATTGTCAACTTAAGAATTTCCAAACCTTTATGCCCAGATATTTTCAATTAAGTTTTCCCTGCTAAAGTTAAAGCTTAATAAAGGTCCAAGGAATACACAGCCCTTTTCAAGAAATAATAAGAGAATCTCTTGGTTTGGGTTAATGAAAATTGAATTAAAAATCAAGTAAGGTTATTCTTACCTTAGCTCAACAATAGTTTGAACTAAAGGATTTTAATAACCCAGAACTCAAGCCTTGACTAGCTGTTCAAGTGTAACCTTTTTAAGTAGAAACATTTGATAGCCTAGAATTAACTTAATCTTTTATAACTTAATCTTTTTCTTTTCGGTAAACACTCGTGGATTGAACAAGTAGATCATTTGACCTTAGACCTAGAAGAGGTTTAGAAAGATCCAACATAATCAGAATTAGAATATTTTTATTTTTATCTTCTTTTGTAATAACAATCAGTTGTCACTGAATTCTGAGTACCGATTTCTTACCCAACGCCTCAGTTTTTATCACGCTACCAAATATATTAACCCTGTTAGTAGGGGCAACCTTACAACTGATCGCAGCGGTACTCAAGTTCGGTGCAACTTTCGTTTAAGGGAGGGAGGATTAATTAAATTTATAAAATTTGGTAAAATTTAGTCCTCTGTTCCTCACAAGAAAGTGTGTGTTCAGTTTTCCAAACCTATCGAAGACAGAAAAGTTTGAAAAAGTGTTCATTAAAGAAAATTTTAACTTTAAAGGGAAGCTCAGACAGACTTTTATCTTTTATCGTCCTTAGATTCTTTCTTTCTTCTCCTTTACTTTCTCTTTGCTACAAGTTCTAGTATCCGAATCGTCTATAATTTACTTAAATAGGGTCATAGGTTAATCATCATCAAGAGTGTGTAATTATAATACTAAACTTGAGGGTTAATTTAAATCAAGGTACTGAGAAAATTCTCATACAATTTATAAATAGACCCATTTTAGCGACTTAAAATACTATAGGGGATCAAAACGTTTCCCACACTAAGAATTGAAAAGAATAGATCCATCATGAGCTCCAATGAAAACAAACTTAAAGAATTAGAAATTGTACTACGACAAGCGCAAGAGGAGAGAATAAGAGTAAAAGAGATCGCACAAGCTAGAATAAACGCCCTACAAGAGCAATATGGAAACGCCCCAGTCACAAGCCGGCTTCAAAACCTATTTGTGGAGCAAGCACCTCCCATCTCGTTACTAATATATCCAAATGAAATCCATTCATGGATTATCACACTTAAACAAATACAAAGGAGTTTAGGGAAAGATGATATTGCTATGATAAATCAAGTTATCTGTTATACAAGAGGAGAGATACAAAGATTCGCAACAAGTTTAGATATTCCCAAAATAAGAGATTTATACCATTTAGAAAAACTTCTAAAAGAAGCCTTTTTAGATGACAAACCGGCCGCACAAAAACTACAAGAGCTGCTCTCTGAAAAACAAAGGCCATCTGAGTTAGTACACCAATTTTACTCCCGGATCAGGGGAAAGGCAATAGATTATGCAAAAAATTCTCCTGGTGTAAGAGCAAATGACATTACGATGAGTATTTTTAAGGGTGGCATGCTCCCTTCCATTGGAAGAAGAGTATTAGAACAATCTAAGGCCTCGGACGACCAAGATGAATTATTAACACTTGCAAAAAGATTCGAAGCAATAGATTTAATATATAGGGACTCCCCAGAGATGTCCTTGGGAGCAGCGGTAGTAGACTCAAGAGACAGGAATTCCGCTAAAGAACCTTGAGTTAACCACAGAGTAGAATATAAAAACAAGGGCAATTATAAGTATGAAAAAGGAAAATGTTTTAATTGTGGGAGACTGGGACACATGAAAGTGGATTGCAAAATACCAAAGTGTACGAATTGTGGAAAACCCGGACATTACCGGAAAGATTGTTGGCAAAGTCTAGCATGTATAAGGTGCCAAGAATTCGGGCATAGTGCAGACAAATGTATGGCACCAAATCCTATTGAAAAAAAAACTAATCAGGCAGGACTTAGAGGAGGGACGTCCCAAGCCTGAAAATAAAGTCACAAACCCTCCTTCTAACCAAAATGAAGATATTTGCTTTAGTGCGTTACAGGAAAATAAAACTGAACCAAGTTCTTTCCCATTTATATGGACTGCTGAAATAGCAGGCCAAAATTTTGTAAAATGTTTCGTGGATAGCGGGTGCCAAAGAAGCTTATTAAAGGAGGAAATATTTTAAAAATTTCCAGTAGAGGTTCGTAGACGCCTCAAACCATCCTCCTGAAACGTGAAATCTTTAAGTGGAGAGACTTTACCACTGATAGGAGAGATAAATGTAGCATTCTGCATTACAAATGAGGCAAAACGGAATGAAAGATTATTTTGGAAATTTTTAGTCGTCCCAAACTTGAAATTTGACGTAATTATAGGATATGATATTTTAAACAAATTTGATTGTACGTTAAATTTAAAATATAGTAAAATTTCTTTAGGAAATACAGGTACGGAGGAAATAAATGCCCTTGCGTTTTTCACGGAAGAAATTTCGGGAAGGGGATTGACATATATAGCGAAACAGGTCTGTATTCAGGCCAATTGTTTCGAAATCATTAAGGCCAAATTGTCGAATCACTCAGCACCCTTTGCAGCTCACGGCGACACTATAATGTTTACCCCGAATATTCAGACACAATTACACATATCTCCGTCGCTGTGTGAAACTTATAACAATGCAATAAAAATAGTTTATTTTAATACGAGCGATGAACCTCTAAACTTACCACGAGGTAAAACCGTTGGTTCATATGAGGTGGTAAACAATGAATATTTAACGGATGTGACTCTCTTAGCAGCAGGAGTAACAGAAAGTAAAGAGGAATCCCTCTCTATAGAGGAGGATAAAATAGGATGGGAAGACAGCGAATTTTTAAAGAGAATTAAAACGGGTCCGTTAAGTTCAGAAAGAAAACAAATAGTAGAGAAAGTCTTATTAAAATTGAAACGAGCCTTTGTAACTGGACCTTATGATGTAGGGTAAAATTAACTCCCAGGATATAAGGTAAAAATAGACCCAGATATACCTATCAAGTGTGTCAAACAATTCCCTTTCCATTTTTAATGACATAATGCTTACAAAAACATATAAACGAAATAGTGAGAGTAGGAATAATTGAAATAAGACGTTCTGAATATACAGCTCCAATATTTTGCATAGGAAAACCAGAAAAGGATGGGAAAATTCCACCAAAAAACTTGTGGGATGAAAGTAATAGTCGGTTCCTCATAGATTTAAGAGCAATAAACAAGGCGATAAAATACTCACAGTGGGGTATTCGAAGAATTTCAGAGATCATCTCTGATCTAGCTAATAAAACCAAATTCATTTCAACTATTTATATTAGAAATGGATTTAGTCACTGTAACTTAGCTGAAGAAAGCCAAAAATATTTTAGTTTCTCGAATAAGGGGATTTCTTATGTATTTAAGCGCGTGCCACAAGAGTCAGTTTTCTCGCCCCGCGCTTTTGTTGAATTTTTAACAGGTTTATGGACCCGAATTTTCTTCATTTTTATAAAGTTATGTAGTTAACCTGACAATACATACGTCAGGGTAAATAATTTTTTATCATACGTCAGGGAACTTTGAAGAACATTTGAAACATATTGAACTAACTTTAAAACAAGCTATAAAATTTAATCTAAGGCTTAATATTGACAAATCTCAATTTTTTTTAGGAAGAATGTGACTTTTTAGGGTTTCGAGTCTCCACAAAAGGAGTGAAACCACAAGCACAAAAATTAGAAGTTATAAAGAAATTAGAACCACCAAGTGACGTCACAGGACTTAGGTCATTTCTAGGCTTAACAGGTTATTACAGGGGATTCTATCATAATTACGCAAAATTAGCCGAACCTTTTATTCGACTAACTAGAAAAAACTTTCCTTTTATTTTCAGCCCAGAACAAAGCGTAGCCTTTGAAAAATTAAAAACAGAATTATTAAATCCTAATAGTATCTTTGTAGAATTTCCTGATAAAGACAAAGAATTTTACCTTGTCACGGATGCCTCGGAAAAAAGTATTGCTGCAATTTTAATGCAACAATGCAAAACAACAGATAGATTTCGAATAGTGGCAACCTATTCAAAGGCTCTTAGTGGTGCAGCCTCAAGGTTTGATAACCACAACAGGGAACTTTTTGCCTTAGTACAAAGTCTAAAGCACTTCCAAAAAGGGTATTTATGGGCCACGAGAAGTCACATATTTGTAGACTGTGCAGCACTAACATATCTTAAAAGATCAAAGGATCTTCACTCAAAATTATATAGAATTGCGGTTCTATTAGACAATGATTTGTATACATATCACCACATTAGCACCAGTAGGAACCCTGCAGACTATTTGAGTCGCCCTAGCTCACAATTTGTTAAGGAAAATAGGTCAATTAATCTTGATGAGTTAGAAGTAGAATATTTAGCCCTATTAGGAGACGAGGAACCGATTGATTTTTTTGGAATAGGTAAAGAAGAGATGAGGGGATTTCAACTAGAAGACCCTGAAATTAAGGTGGTAATCGATGAAATAATAAAATTAGAAAATACACTTAGGCTTAAAATCTCCCCAGGATACAGATAAAAATAATGAAAAGTCTAAAGAGGGTAGAAATGAACAGTCGAGCCAGACTGGTTTGACCAGGCCCTGTGAGGGATGTGAGTCAAATACAGGTAGCTCAAACATTTCCGGAGATATCAAACCATCGAAAGGGGATGAATTCAGTAGTAATACTGAAAAGGAGTTTCCTTCTATAAGAAGGAACAAGCCTGGGTACAGGGATAGATGCCTAACCTCTGGGTCTATCCACGGCAAACTGAAAGAGGTAAAAGTAAAGGGCAGTACGCATGCGTGTGTTACTGACAGCAGGTCAATTTTAGAGGGGAATGAAATTGAACACTGTAAAAGACAAGTTCTGACGGCGGAACTTGCAAAGAACAGAACTACTGTGGGAGTTACTGGCACTATGGATAATCGGGCCGAATCCCAAACGTCCAGGGATTCAGACTCGGAGAGGGACGAGCCGTTATGGATACGACAAGCTCGGGCGGTGGAGCTTGCAAAGACTAGGACTATAGAAAGGGTCACTAGCATGGATAATTGGGTTGGGTCTGGAATACCCGCAGACCTAGGCACCAAGAGGGGTAAGCCGCAGGAAGAATTTCCAAAATTTGACGTTTCGGGCAGAGCTCAAATTAACAACAGACCAGAAACTTCAAATTTAGGGGAAGGGAATCCTTTTGTTGTGAAATGGTTAAGAGATCTTCAGTTGATCCTAGTCGAAGGAACATTGTACGCAATAGACGACTCAGAAAAAAGGAAACAGATGCATCAATTTAAAATCATCCTACCAAAAAGACTAATTAGAGGAATCATTAGTCTTATGCATACGAGCCTTTTCCTAGGAGCGCACATGGGGACGGTAAAAACTTTGAATAAGTTAAAACAAAGTTGTGTTTTTGAAAATATGTACTGCCAAGTTGAGGAGGCGGTAAAGAATTGTGATCTATGTTTAAGGAGGAATAAAGTTAGCAATATATATCCTAAATTAAGATAAAGTATTTTCCCCGACCACCCATTTCATATCTGGTCATTGGATACCACGGGAAAACTACAACTTTGCGCTAACGGTGACCAATATATAATTATTGCGGTAGAGCATTTCACTAAGTACATAGTCATAGCACCAGCCAAAAACCTCAGGTCAAAATCAGTGATGGAATTTATAATAAAGGAAATCATATCCCATTTTGGAAATAGGGATTTCCTACTGTCTGATAATGCCAAGTAATACCTTTACACACTTTACAGTAAACACACTTTTTTAGTAAAAACTTTACAGGTAAAACCTTTAATGAAATGGCCAAAGAATGAGGATTCAAAATTATACATTCATCGCCAAGAAAACCCCAATCTAATTGATTAGCAGAAAATAGAGTAAAATGTTTAAAAAGAATACTAGCTCACTACCACGATGAGATACATAGAGGAAATTGGAGTGAATTCTTACCATTCATAAAATTAGCATTAAACACTAGTATAGATGCTAGACGAAAATATACACCCTTTTTTCTACTACATGGTTTCGAAGCGAAATCAATATTTGACAACATTGTTTCTAATCCGAGGGAGGGGTTCTGTTCAGAAGATGAATGGATATCTAATCTTGTTCAAGAGGTATTTGTCAGCCGATAAATATGTATCAACGAATTAAAAAGGGCACGAAAAGGTCAAGCGGCACAATACAACAAAAAAATATTGGAAATCGAAATCTTCCCTAATAATTTAGTGTATGTCATCCAAGAAAGTTCATCAACAAATTATTCATATAACTAGATAGGGGACCTTATCTAGTGTTATCGGAATTATATAAAAACGTCTTTTTGCTACAGGAGTTAAAAACCTGTAAACGCAGGTTAGTAAATATAAGACAACTTAAAACGTAACACCATGTGTGGCGTTATATTTTCATGTCTCCAGTGGCGTTAAGAACCACACCAATTGTAATGGGGGAGAGAGTAATATATTTGACCGCGCCACTCCCTATTGGGAGAAATAAAAATAGGTTAATTAATAAATTCTAATTCCTTTGTGAAGTGACCAATTTGGCCAGAGAGTCATCAATCCAGGCATGTAATCATCCTTCTTGAAATTGTCAGATACCTTGGGAGCGTTACCAATGGAGAGCATTCGAACTAGATGGCTACTCTTGCAATCTAGATACGAACATATAAAATGAAACAGTAAACATAGAAAAGCAATTGGTTTATTAGACTTACATGATTAATTGTACAGCATCGAACTTCAGTAAGCAATGGCAAATACAAGAATGGTACTATTCTCTTTAACGACAGTAATTGAGTGACAAAAATCCTCGAAAGGTACTTCTTCACTACCTTATAACATGAGTTCTGATTCTGAGCAATAATCACTATTTTCCAATTGGCCCATCTCCTTTCGGAGGGCCCGCCACTTTACTCTTATGCTGACAAAATCAGACTATTATGCTGCTAAACTACCCAATAGTTTATTCGCAATATTCTAATCACTAAAATGCCCGTATTCTTAATAAAAACTTCAAACTAAGTTTTAGACAATGTCCTACTCTGTCTGTCTAATACTTTTATGAAATTCCAATCCATCTCATTGGCATTATGCTTGTAAAAAGCCCGTAGTTTTTCGCCTTTGAAATCTGTCAATAGCGTCTAAAATGTTCAAGAGCCTTTTGTTTTGTAGAACAAAGAATGCGAATCTCTACAGAGTACAACAAAAGTACCTTTTGGAATTCTTCAAATTTAATCATCTCTTATTTGGTGCTTTTCAAAGGGATATTTGGCTGATTAATAAATGGGAGTTTAAAACAGAATTTCAAACTTAATTAAGGGAGTTTGATTTACATCGGAAATGTATTTAGAATAAAATAAATTTTTCATATTTTAAAGTAAACGTTGTACATGGTACATATTACCCATCCCAAAGCTGAATGACGTCCCGTCATTAGGCTTTTCTCGCCCTTGGGGGTTTCAAGTATGTTTACTATTTATCTTGAATAATTTTCAATTGATATAGTAATGTGATAAGTCTATTTAAGCTTGATCGGGAGTGTTTAAAAAACTTTTTGTATCACTTTTCTTATTTTATTACATATAATCTCCTAATATTCTTCTACCGGACTAAGATAGCTACTTACACCGAGGTTTTTTTTTTGTTCTTTTTCTACATCTAACACTGATAACACTAACAATGCTTGGTAAGCTTGGGCTTATTCTACTACTACTAGAATTTTTTTCCAAGATTATCTTTTATATGCTTTTCTATCTTAAGCTAGCTGCGGAATAACTATGTTTTCTGTCTTACGCTAAATTAAACGAATAATATGACAGCACTACACATAACTCTACCTGAACATCTAGCGATACATACGTGAATAATTCATAACATACAATATTACGTTTACCATTTTCACTGTTAACAGAAACACTTTCACTGGGGTTGTTTGTTATGTAAACATCAATAATATAATATCAATATCGTTAAGTTGTCAAAGTTAATAAAACGTGATATAAGTTCAACACCTATTTTACCACTATACGTGTCCTTTAGTATACTCGCTTTTTCTGCTGCAAAATTATGGTCCTTTGCTAGTATCGTCTTGTTGAAACAAAATTTTAAAACGTTCATATGTAGTTTCCTCACCGATTAATTCGAGTATGGTTACACTCATCTTAGACGAAGTGATTTCTCTAATTATCAAATTTTTGGTTACAGGTGTGTGTAATTTCGCCAATAGAGTTCGTTCTCACCTGTTGTTTTTGAATAGCTTGTAGGGTGCTTTGTTGTTAAAGTATTGAGCACTGGGATAACGTTGATGACAGAGATGCTGATTATTTAAAAACAACGAGATATAGCATTTCATCTTTGGGTTATTATTTATGTAGAGGATGTATTTGTCGTGTAAAACTGTTCCTTCGTGCACTTAATAGTTCATAAGATTGTTCGTGCATTGCTTGTCTTCATTAATCTATATGGGAGATCCTTGGTAAGTCGTGGGGGAATGATGTTTAAATTTGGAGTGGGTCAACAACAAACTTCAGTAACTCCTTTAACATACTGTCTTTGATTTGTGGTAGGAGTACATTGCCACTCAGGGGTCGTCACTGGGATTATTTTGATTTCTATAATTCGATGGTTGGTTTTCAAGTCCATATTTTTAAATTTATCTCGTAATATTTACGGTAATATCTTCTAATGTCTATGTAATCTTGTAGTTGAGAAATGGTTGAAGGGGACTTGAAGTGTGAATTGCGACATGTTAAATTCTGCTGAATTGGATTCTTTAACCAACTCAACGTGTTAAATTGGGTTCATCCATCTTATTATTAAGGATGATGTATTCATTTACATCTTATGTTAGATAATGGAATTCTCAGGTTTGTTATGTTTATAAAGTACTGGATACTGAGACTTGTTACCTGATACATAATATGATTTGTAATTGAAGAAAATTATTCTTCGTTGAACGATCATCGTTTCCTTGATCAAAAGGTATCCGTAATTTGGTGGGCGAAGCATGGATGAGAGTTCCTTGGTATTTATGGCGAGTACTCTTCGTTGGTCGAGACGTGATGAAAATAGGTGCTACTGGGCTATACTTGCACTGGTTTATGCATTGGCCTGATTAGTATTTGACATGCCGTTCCAATTCCTGAAATAAAATAACTCGGCAGAATCACACGTTCTTTAAAATGAGTAGTCATGACACAAATAGGTCATGTATCTACTGGGTACATGAATACGGTACAAGACAATGTTAATTTAAATGCACTAGTATTATTATACATACACATTGATTTTTAACAAAATTACATTTTTATTACATTGGTGGAAACATTAATGAGGTTTTCCTTGGGACTTCTAAAACATAGAAATTTCGTCTAGGTTATCATGATATAATAATGATATAAGAGATTAATTCTTATGAAGCAAGGTTTCTCATTATGCTCCCTAGCATACGCTATTACATACACTTTATTTAAATCTCTTTTAACACCTAATTACTTTTACATAGATTTATAATAATCGTTTAAACATAGTTTACGTTACATCATTAAATTTGAGGTCTAATTTTACAACATATTTCATGCCTGCATTGTTCACGCACGTCCGTGCTGTTTAAGTAACGCATGTTGCAGCATCATAGCCACACGGTTTTACGTAAACGATACTACATGGAGGGAGATAGACATAGCAAGGACGAGTGGAGACCTCTATACCCACTCGTTTTCTAATGTCTTCCCTTTTTCTTGGCCTAGGCAATTTCATGGGGTTCCGGGTTTAATTTTTGCATTTCAGCCGTTTCCCCGTGTTCTTCCTTTGGTTTTTGTCTTCTTAGACTTAAAATTCTTCCATAATTAAAGTTTAGTAAGTTTCTCATAGTCAGGGAAATCGCGAATACAAAACATACGGTCAGTAGCATATTCCACCAAAAATTGGTTGAGAATAACCCGTATCTCTCATCTACATACGTTAATCTCTGGTCTTCATTAGTAAACAGGGGGATCTGGGAGTCTAATGCTTCTCTTATTTTTGTAAGTGGCAACGTTCCTTTATTCTTTTCTATTTTGGACCATATTGAGGTTTTTATTTCTTCGCTCTCTATATTGGGGATAGTATACGACAGGTTGATTGCCTTGAAATTGATTATTTTAGGACTTATTATATTCGTACTCGTGGTAATTAACGGCGTTTGAACTGTTGATTCTTTGGTTACAAGTCGACATTCTTGTTTTATGGTTATAGTACCCACATCTTGTAGTAGTAATTCGGTCCTGTAACTTGGATCGATTTTTTCTGTATTATTATAGCAGGATAAAGTTCCAACGGTTTCTCTTGGGGCAGAAAATAACCAAAGATCATTTCTAAGGTGTATGAATATTTCTCGTTTAGTACTTCCTATCAAGGCTTCACAAGAATTGGGCATTTCTTCCTGTTGGGTGTCTTTTAAAAATATATCCAACATACAAGATCCTGACTTGACGTTGTAAATAGGTAATGTAAGTTGGCAAACTAGGTTTTTGAATGATACACACTCTTTTAAGTCTTGTGGGTTCGCTAGGGCATATTTTCGTCTATCTTGATCAACAAGTAAATAGTCTGCTTCAGGAGTGATAGTCATAAATGAATTTGTTTTCTTTATATTAGCAGGGAAGGTTGAGATTTTGTACAAGTCTTATATGGATTGTTGGTTTATCAATGGAATTGTCACTACTGCGAATAATTGTTCATTTATTTCCGTGATGTGTACTTTTAGCTTTGTAAAATAAAGGAATAAGTTTGATACTTCTGGTTCTATGGGTAAATGTAAACCAAACGTTAGGTGTGTTTTTATTTCATCTAAAATCCTTTTTAAGTTGGAAGGGTCTACCAGGTCGTATGACAAAGTTCCTCCCGTGAGGGCAAATAATGCGAACTCGAACTTACTAACATCTGTTACTAGATTTAGTAATGACATGGTAATTATATCGAGAGATACCATGGTAAGGCTCGAATCTGTCACCACACGATCCACTTCATTTCTTAAGTAATTCATTACATTTACAGTTTTTGAGATTTTATTGGATATCATTTCGACTTTATCTCTTTGGTAGTTAGCTATGCTTGCTTGTATTTTCTGGACGTGTAATGTTACGTTCATGGCATTATTTAATTTTTTCACGTTTTCCCTTAGGACATTCAGGTCTTCCTCCGTTGTTAAGCCAAAAAGGCGGGAGGCAAGTTCTCCGGTGATGGGAGTTAGGCTTGTAGATCTGCGATATTTACTTCTCCGAAAAAATACTTCAAAAATTCTCGTGGTGCTTTGTTTTAATTTTTGTATTTCCGTATTGAATAGTTCAAACAAAGCTTGTAATCTTTGTCTGTATAATATTAAAAAGGCTTGGTGAGTTAACACTTTTTGTGCGTTTTTCTCGCTTAGATCAGGTAAGGGTTCAATATCTTCTTTTGCCGGCTCGTCGGCCATTGCTAATCTAGCACAAGTACGTTTACCGTCTATTGTCCAAAATTTCTTATGTACGTAATCATCTTCTTCCTCTTTCTTATAATTATTTTTCCTTCCTTCTGGTTTAATCGCTTGTACTTTTATTGTTCGTGTCTCGGTATTTCCCACTGGGATTTTTTCTGGTTTAACTGCTTGTACTCTTATCGTTTGTGTCTCGGTATGTCTTACCGGAATTCTTGCCCTTAGGCCTATAGTAAATATGCCAATCGGCTGTGTGCGCGTATACGTGGGGCCAGTCGACCAAGTCCATTTTGTAATTATCGTTGGTTTTAGATAAGTCAGCATGGTCAAATTTTCAGGTGGTTGTTTAATAAGTGCGCTCATTTCTGGGACTGTGTTCGTCGTAGTTTCCGACATTGAAGATTGTATTTCTCTTACTGGGGTTTCATAAACAGGCGTGGTTGTTTTGTGTCTTTTTCTTTCCTTTCTGTAGGATTTTCGTTCCTATTATCTTGTTGTGTGTTTGAAAATTTCAACTCTTTTAGGTTAATAATTTGTCTGTAGTCTTTTTCCTTTGCGAGTTTGGATAATATTTGCTTCGTAACATTTTTCTCAGCATGATTTTGCCATAATTCTTTGAGAAAAGTCCATAGGCTCGGTAGTTCATTTAGCATCGCGTAATTTTCATCATAAAGTTTTCCTTCCCTTGTAGTCAATGGCTTGGGGTTTTCTATAGGTTTCATTGCGGTAAAATCTCTTGACAAGTGTTCAACATTATTCGCTGACCTTTTTTTCTGTTTTCCTTGGTACCGGTTCCTAGTGCCATGTCTATTTCTGCCATTTTTTTGTCAAAATCATCTACTATGAATTTTGATTTTAGTTTTGGGATAATTGGAACTTGGAATTCTTTGTTGTCCTTACTATGCATTATCTTACAGGTCTGCAATCCTTTATCCGACCTTAGGAATTGAAATTTCGATTCTTTGAGTTCATTCGTGTTTTTCTCCAGTCTCGTTACTTGTTGAAACACGGTTTCAAAGGGTTTGGGATCCAATTTCATGAAGATTTTTCATGCGTTATGGCTGGCTAGGAGTGAATTTTCGTGCTTAAATATTACTCCATGTTTTACAATATATTGGGCTGCTGCGTGAACAACGAGGATTATGATGATGTTCTTAAGCCTCATATTTTTGCTTGTTTCTAAAATTAATCTGTTATTAATTTTACCTATTTCTTGGAAAATTCATTTTATTTGCTCTTTTTTTGTGTTAAGGCATTTTAACTCTTAACTTGGGCCGTCTTATTATGATAATTCTTTGTTGATTTAATTTTCGAACTATTTTACATCATTGGCTGAACAAGACTGATTTATAAGCTTAGCATACAGTTTTTGTTTGTGCACAATATCTTAAAATTAGAATAGTTATGGAAATTCTATCTTTACTCTGGTGATGATATACCGTTATGACTGGTTGAGATATAATTTAAACACTTAGTTAATAATTGCCAAGTGACGTATACTTTTTTGTATTATATTTAGTAAGTAGCACATAAATAAGTAAGCAATTAACATATACATAAATACACTGGTAGCCTATTTTCGTTATCAATCTTTTAATAACTTTATTGGCATTATTACAAGCAGTATTATTAGGCTTGCATTAATGCAAAAATTATTCTTTTACACGAGAGCGTTGAGGTAATTGTATGGTTTAACTTATCATAGGATATACACTAATTCATCGAGTTACTTGATTTATTATATTTACAGTATATATACTTTCAAGAGAGGAAACTTTAAAAACAGGGGGGTTTACGATATGTCTTATCGTAAGGACACCTTAATTCTATTTATAAATATGATTCCTTCCATGTTCATCTATATTTAATTTCAAGATTGCCGTATCTTTCGGTAGTGCTTCGCGTATTTCTAATCGTGCTAGCATGGTGTTGAGACGATGAACTTCCCTTGATAATACATTTGTGCCTAGGAATTTCAATCCAAATACTATGTTGTTTTCATTATTTTCATTTGTGTCCATGTGCATTAGATAGACCGACAGATCATTCGGGAGCTCTAGGTTTATCAACGTATTCGATATACTTTTCTTTTGCATATTCTTACGAATTACCTTTCGACATTGTTTGGCTAGGGAAAGTGGATTATTTATAACTTTTACTACTCTAAAAATTAATTGTATATGTGACGCATTACAACATTTTTGTTCACGTACAATAATATCAAAATTGGGAAATGCTTTGGATCCAAAATTTGCATCTTCTTCAAAAAGGTTTAGTGCGATTTTCTTTATGTCATTATAATCTCGCGCGGTAACTTCCAATGTATTGGATTTTATTTCGGGGTTTATGCAGTCAAAATTCCAGCAATTTTTATACAAACTTGTGAGGAATTTTCCTCCATTTAGTAAGTTATACCCTCGATCGATTAGTAATGTGAGAAATTTAAGGGGCAATATTGTCGCGATACCATTTTCATCTTGGGTTTGCCACAGATTTTCTGCGATAAATTCAGCAATTAGGGGATATTTTGACATTGGGATCTTATGTAAGAGAGTTCTAAATGTCATATTAGCCGCCAATCTGGTTCTTTCTATTGTTGTGGACCTTATTCTTGGAATGAAATTACAATATACTATACTCGCCATTATCCTTGAGAATACTCTGTCTTCTAGGGGACTTCTAGGTGGTTTTAGGAGGAAATGTAGCGTAACGAAGTCTAATTCTTCTACTACTGTTATTAATACATATTCGCTTAATAATTTATTTACATTATTTAGACTATGACATTTTTTATACGTGAAACGCTGTGGACAAATATTATGTACTGTTCCTGACACTAGATGTGGTTCATTTAATTGTGGGCAACTAGGAAATCTCTTCATGTTCTTAATAAATTAATTATCTACCTAAAGGGGTTAGCAACATTCCATGCAGGTTATCTCTTTCTGCTTTTTCGTCGGTCTTTTCGTTAGTTCCGATTTATGTTGGTTCGGTGAAGACTGTACGCATGAGCAGTCGTCAGAAATCAGCGTATATCTAGAAAGTTTTGATTTTAGTTTTAATGAATAGTACATTGCGGGTGAAGCTACGATAACTGTCACATTGAGGTTTCTATGATGATTATAGTTATTGTGTTTTCTTTTTGACTTTATAGTTTAGAATCTTCTTTTAATTTTCTTGTTATTATCTTTATATGCGTCTCTTTTTCTTTGGTGTGTTTTCATACGTTTCAGAAATAGTTTACTACCTAGGGATTTGTATTCCTCCGATTCCGGGTCAAATAAAAATTGTTTGTAGTATTGAATTTCTGATAGGGGATGATGTATGCCTTCATATTTAACACATTGAGGATTTTTCTCTATATTATAACAAATTTTTGGAGCTCTACATTTATCAAGGAGTAAGAGGTCTGTTTGAGTGGGTCCTTTAGAATAGAAATATTTAATATTAAGATTCTTTTGTAAACGTCTTATTAATAACTGCAAACAACCAAGTTGTTTTGCGCTTCTTTTCCTATATCTTGTTTTAACTTCCCCTCTAGCTGGGCGATATTTAGGGGTATTCGCGAGTGCTAATCCATACTTTTAAGTGTGGGGTTCGCATATATCTGATTTCCTTGTTCGTCCACGACTACCATAGCTGCTGAATATATTATATTCTCCTTCGCATTCATTATTGTAATAAATTCAGTATCTATCATCGCTTTACGGATAGGCCTTGGTTCTGTTGCCATGATCTGAAAATGTTCAGTCCATAATTAGACACTTTTGTACTGGTAATTTCTTGTTTTGGATAATATCGATCTCGATTAAGACATGGGTTGATTTTTTTTATAGAAAATCTGGGGACGAGACCGCCTTTGGTTTGTTTGGGGCGTAATCTCAACAACTGGGTATATTTGGGGGTTGTTTACTAATTCGTTTACTTTTGTGGGGGTATAGTCGATTCTGGTAAGGCAGCAACCCAGTAGGCAGAATGTGCCAAATAGGACCTAAAAACACTATTTGTCACCATCGGCCAACCACGAGCTTCCTACATTGGGCCTTATCCTTTGATCACCAACACTTTGACATCACTTGTATTATTTTTTATTCAGTAATATTGACTTGGTTAACTTTACTTGCGTACTGTTAAATTTATTATAGTGGATCACCAATTGATTTTCATAAGAGATTTGAAAACCGCCCCCTTCGACGAATAATGAAAAGAAACTAACTAGTCGAAGGTTGCAGACACAACCTCCCTACGATAAGAACATTTGACTTCATGTTAATTAGGGATATTTCCATCTGTCAGGTTTTTTGATCGTTCTTCCTGACTGTGTCGTTACTTTTTCTTCTGTTTCTTGTGGTTTTTGCTTTTTTGGTTTAGCTAGTGATATGAGGTCAAATTTTTTGTATTGTTATTTCAAAAATTCTTGCCCTTTCAATTTTGTTTCTTTTGCGTGTGCGGTTGCTGAAGTTGGTTTTTATTTCCCTATTTCTTTAGTTATCATAAGGTCTGATTCGTCGTCAGACTCTTCGGAACTGGATTCCGATGATTCCACATTAGAAATTTTGGAGGTGGCGCTTCGGGTTCTGGAGGTATCACCTGCTCTTCCTTCGTAAATTTCTACTCCTCTGGAAGTAGAGGGTTTATTCTCTAATTCCTCGCTTTGCATTTTCAACTCGGTAGATTTGAAAGATTCTTGAGAACTCTGGGAGGAATCAAAAGTTTTTGCGGGGTTTCTCCATTGTTTAAATGCCATGTCTCCAGGGGGATGGGGCATTTTCTGCACTAGTGTTTCCCTCCATGAAGTCCATTGTTTGGGCTTGACCTTGGATACGGTTATATCTTGGAATTGTCCATCCCGGGTGTCCTTGGGGGTTTGAGTCCAAGGCAATGTACTTTGCGTAGTTTTTATGGGGAAATTTATGAAATCCATCGCTTCTCGCAGATTTGTTTTAATTGAATCCTTAGGAGAAGTTTTCTTTACAATGATACCCGGAGTTTCTACCGCTCTGTTCAATTCATCCTGTAGTGAAAGTGGTCTCTCTATTGGTGTTGCGGGGGAAACCATATCGTCTGGAAATCTTTTGGGGGGGACAAGGAGTCGAAATTCTATCAGGGAAAAATTGTGTTTTAGGAGATATCGTATAATCTAGTTCTCCTGCACTCTCCGATGATGAACTTTTTGGGATTTTTGGCATTTTTACTCTTACTGGTATTAGGGATTTTCTTTTTGGAATAACTAGATTTTTCATAGCTAGATTTTTCTTCAAAGTTTTCTTCATCACTCTCATTTTCAAAATAATCTTGCTTGAAATTAAAGGGTTTTAGCTCTGCTAATCTTGATTTAGGGGGCTCATCTTCTGCGTCTGATGACTCAGTAGATGAGGGACGCGATACCCATTTTTCCGGAAATTTGGCTCTTTTTATTCGGCTAACATGTGCCTTATAGGTTCTTCCATTATCGGGGTTCACCATTTTGAATGTAAAATCGTTATCATACTTTTTGATTATTCTGTACGGTCCGGAATATTTATTAGAAAGTTTCTTGCCTTCTGTCTTTGCTTCATTTTTTAGATAGACGCAGTCTCCCATCTTAAAATTTATGTTTCCTTTGACTTTGGGTAGGTTTCTTAGCTCTTGATTTATTTTACATTTTTCCAACTCTTGTCTTACTATTTTATAAGTTTTTCTCATCCTATTTATGAATTCTTGTTTATAATCTTCTGAGTTATTGTAATATTGCCGGGACTCGATAATTTCATCATATGGGATTCTAAAATCGCGACCAAAAAGTAAGTAAAAAGGATTGTCTTTAGTTGTTTCTGAATAGGCAGTGTTAATTACATTCATTAAATAAGGTAAAAATAGGTCCCAATCATTTCTGTTGTCTTTTGTGTAAATACTTAATACATTTGAAAATATGTTATGCCTATTCTCTATTTTTCCATTAGCTTGTGGGTGGTAGGGAGATGTTACCAATTTTTCTATATTAAGAAAGCTTATTAGGTCTTTTGTTACTTTTGAAACAAAATTACTTCCGTTGTCATTTATGACCTTGTGTGGGATGCCAAATTTTAAAAATAATTTCGCCAACGCCTTACTCGTGGCATAAGTGCCTTGATTTTTTAAAGCTTTTGCAAAAGTAAATCCAGAAAAGTGATCTATGACTGACAGAATACAAGTGTGGCCTCTGTTAGAAACAGGTAAACCTCCACTCGTTCCATATAGGTCAAACGAGACGATATCAAACGGGAATCTTGCCACCGGAACTCGTCCCATAGGGGGGTTAGGGTAAGCTTGGAGATTTTTCCTTAAGTTACACGCTTCAAATGTACTGACAAATTCTTTAAGTTTTGTTAATGCCGATGGCACATAGAAATATTGTTTTAATTTATGGAAAGTTTTCACTATCCCTAAATATCCACCTATATCCGAATGAAAATATTCAAAAGCAGGTATTACTAAGTTTTGGGGTAATATAGGTATTATTGAAGTTTGGTTTCTGTTTGCCTCAGTAGTCACGATTCTACATAATATTTCTCCATAAAAATCATAGTAAAAGTTATCTATTTCTTTTCTAAGAGTTTTGAATTTATCTGGTAACATATTATCATTCTTAAAACATTTGATAAGTGCTAAACACATCTCATCTTCTTTTTGATTTCTTTTTATATTTTCTAAAGACAGGTGACAATAATTAACCGTATTTTCTTTTATTGGCTCCTTAGCTTTGTTTTTCTTACATTTACTCTTAGTCTTAATAGTATTGACTTCATTCTGTTCGGCTTCCGACGGCACATTTTCCGGAAACCTACTCAAAAAATCACAAGCTGCATTTTGTTTGCCTTTTAAATATTCAAATTTATAATCTAGATCTTGGATTTTCATAATCCATCTAGTTAGAATTCCTGTGGGGTTTTTGAATGTGCGCAGGTACTGCAAGCTTTTATGGTCTGAGCGTAGTATAAATTTCCTACCAATCAAATAGTGTCTAAATTTATCCAAGTGATGGATTATAGACAATAATTCCAAATTTGTGGCAGAATAATTACTTTCACCCTTTGTTAAGGTTCTGCTTGAATAACATATAACTTTTTCTATTACTTTTTGTTTAGACATTTTCTCTAGAGGATTGCGGTTTTCTACTGGGATTATTTGCGAAAGTATAGCCCCAATGCCTTTTGAACTGGCATCAGTCGTAACTACAAATTCTCCGTTTTCGAAATCAGGAAGTGACAAAATTGCTTCAGACGTGAGCGCCTTTTTGAGACGGTCTAGGGAAGTTTGAGCTTCCGGGGACCAGGTAACATATTGGGAGTTCCCTTTAGTTAATTCCGTGAGGGGTTTCGCAATTTGGGCATAATTTCGTACAAATTTTCTAAAGTAACCAGTAAGGCCTAAAATTCCTCTTAGTTCCTTCATAGTCTTAGGGGGTTTGAGCTTTTCGACGCATTTTATTTTATCTGGGTCTGGGGATATCTCTCCTTGTGTCACTACTACTCCTAAAAATTTAATTTTTGGTTGTAATAAATTAACTTTTTCGGGCCGGCATTTTAAATTGCCTTCTCTGAATTTTTCAAACACTTTAGCTAATGTTGCTAGGTGTTGTTCCACATTTTCTCCCACGCATATAACATCATCAACAAAATGAATAATATTCTTTAATCCTCTCAATAAATGCAATAAAGGTCTACATAACGCGCTTGAACTCGTCTTAAGTCCAAAGGGTACTCTTAAGTATTCGTAGGAACCACATTCGGTCGTACAAAACGCAGTTTTATGGACATCTTTTTCGGCTATTTTCACTTGGTGGTAGCCTTGAGTGAGGTCCAAAGAAGTAAAAATTTTGTTTTTGCTTGAAATAGAGTCAAGAATTTCGTCTATTCTTGGCAAGGGAAATTTATCACTCACTACTTGCTTATTAAGAGCTCTATAATCTACTACAAGCCTCAGATCACCATTCTTTTTTGGGACTAAGATCACTGGTGCGGAATACGGACTTATACTGGGGCGTATAATTTTATTTTTTTCTAATTCATGAATTTTATTTTTTAACCATTCTTTGTGTTTGTACGGTACACGATATGGCTGTTTCGCGACGGGGTTGCCGGTCGTTAAAATTGAATGTTTATAGAACGGTATCAGTCCTATGTCATCTTCAGATGCTGAAAATACATCTCTAAAATTCCATAATAATTCACATAATTTCTTTTTGAGTTCCGAGTCAATAATATGATCCATATTAAACTTGTTTAAAAATTGCGATTTGGTTTGGGGGTATTTGTTAATTGAGGTTTTAATGCCACTAACTAGATTTCTTTTGGAATTTTCCTACTTATTTAAGTCATTTTCCGAAATAATCTGGATTTGAACCAAACATGTTCCCTTTTTTATTGTAATAGTATCATTTTCATGGTTATTAGTCACCCAAATAAAACCTTCTCCCTTGTCATAAGATATAATTTGTTCTTTACATAAGAAATTTTCGGGAATTTCCTTTGACGGGATTGCAAACCATATTTTGGATTTGCTATCTACTGTTTCAATCATCTGCGATATTTGAATCCTTTGCATTGTCCTGTTAGGGATTTTTACTTTCCGTATTGCGAACCCATAATATTTTTCTTTATTTTCATTGTCTATTAAGTTTAGACTGGCGCTATCCGACAATAACATTGGCTGCGCCTGAACTGCATTGGGGTTCCCTACTTGTTTCCACAATTCCACCATTTCCTTGATTTCTTTTGATCTATATTGTTGCATATCTCCTATCTTTATTTTTGCTGATTCAATCCACTTATTGTTTATATTTACTTCATTTTTCCGATATTGCACGGAATAAGAAAATGGATTTATAGTTATGTCACGTCCTCTTTGTAGCGAGACATAAGGTTCAAAGGATTGTGACACTATACCGTCGGAAATTTTATTTATTGTTACATTTTCTTTGTAACTTCGGTTAATATTTCTTGAGATAGAGGTTCCTCTTCCTGGCTTAGCCGGGTAGACAAGCCTTTCGTTTGCTACATCTAACAATATTTTATTTGACCTTAAAAAATTTGCGCCTATGATGGCTTCATGCGGAAAATTGTTGCATATTATAAAATTTGTCAGGAAAATTCTATTATCCCATTTCACGTCAAGGCGAATTGAACCTTTTGCGTCCAATTTATGACCTGTTACACTAGTTAAGATTGGATTATTGATATTTTTCTGTCGCTTGATATGCGGAGGCAACATATTAAATATGCCTGAGTTTATAATTAAACTGTTGCGCCACTGTCAACTAAAGCTTTAAAGTAGACATTTGCCAAACAAAAATCATTAAATATGGGTAACTTATTATTATTATCACTGAAGGACGGTATTACTACGGGTTTGGACCTGTAAAATATTCGAGGCCCCTTCTGGGTCCAATTTATTCTTCTGAGGGGCCTAATGCGTTTCCCTGGGAATTTATTTCTTACATAGGTGCTTGCGACGGAGGTTCAGATACGTGAGGTTCCATAGGCGCATCTAATTGATTCACATTTGTCCTCCTTTGCCACGTATTATTGCGATAATTTGTATTTCTGGCGTTAGTGCCGGCTGTTGGTGCTGGCTGCAAGTGCCGTCGGCTCGAGAAATTTTCATTTCTCGTGGGCCAGTTAGCTATTTGCCGTCGGTTTGAAAAATTTGCGTTTCCCGTCGGCCGATAATTATTTTGTCTACTGGGGGAAGGGTTATACGAGTTCTGTCGGTATACATTATGAGGTGCTGGTTGGCGGATTTGAGGGTATTGTGGGAATATTGCGTCCTGAGTGTACCCTTCTGCGCCCCTGTTACTAAAATTTGTTCTCCCGAACAAATAATTGATATAATGTCTTGTATTTCTGGCGGTGCCGCCACCAAATGATGCTGCTATATCTCTATTTTTAAAGCGGCACTCTTTCGCAATATGTCCGACACGATTACATATATAACATCTTATTACCGGGTTATTTTCATAATTGTTTGTTTTGACAGGCTGAAAACGTACTGTTTTCCGCCTAGCGGTCTCTTGTGTTCTAATTCTTTGAAGTATTGGGGAATTATCCCTTGAAAAGAAATTTGGGTACGCCTGATCACCCTTGGAGGTTAGGTTTGTTTTTGATTCGTCTATGCTATTTATCTTTGTCTTGCTATGATTTGCTACAATTATATCGATTTCGATCATTTGCCCTACTTCCTGAACTGCAAGGTCTAGTGTTTGGATATTTTTTTTAAATTACCATCCTATATAATTTTGAAGGATGTCCTTGCAAAAATGCGTTTAGTATGATTTTTTCGTATAAATCTCCTGAGCCTTTTCCATGCTTTGCTTCTACTGAGATTCGTATGTTATGTAGATATTCTTGTACATTCTGTGTATGATCGAAGCATATTGTTCCATGCCTTAGCTTGTTTGTTGAGCTTGTCTCAACAAATCTGTCTTTAAATGCCGTTAATAGTTTTTCTATTGTGTTTATTGGCAAATTATTATCTTCTCCGACAGTCTTTTCAATCTGTTTTACAAAAGTTAATGCCTGCCCTCTTAGCCTTAGAAGAAGCATACTTAGTAAAGTTTTCAGGTCAGTTTTAATTAACTCTACGAATTGTGCAAGTTGTATATTAAATTCATCAACGTCCGTTTGTCCGTCATATTGCGGAATAGACTTGGTTATTTCCACATTTTTTGCGACTAATTTTTGCGCAATTAACAATGCACTCAGCTCTTCCGCCATTCCTGCGTTTTAGTTAGTGGAATTACACACTTTAATAAATCACTTTTACTTAACCTATTTGGGGAATTCTATTATCTCCTATGAGATATTTAAAAGGGTGTCCCTATTATAGCTTAGCGTTAATAGGCTTAGACGTATATAATAATTTTTTTTTATTTTAATTTTTTTATAGGTCTGTATCTAGCAAATATTTTAAATTTTAAATTGAGAAATTTGTAGCCTAACTAGTTCGTACGCTTCTTCCGAGTTTCCGACCGCGCCAGATGTTATAATCGAGTTCACGACTGCACCATGTGTGGCGTTATATTTTCATGTCTCCAGTGGCGTTAAGAACCACACCAATTGTTATGGGGGAGAGAGTAATATATTTGGCCGCTCCACTCCCTATTGGGAGAAATAAAAATAGGTTAATTAATAAATTCGAATTCCTTTGTGAAGTGACCAATTTGGCCAGAGAGTCATCAATCCAGGCATGTAATCATCGTTCGTGAAATTGTCAGATACCTTGGGAGCGTTACCAATGGAGAGCATTCGAACTAGATGGCTACTCTTGCAAGCTAGATACGAACATATAAAATGAAACAGTAAACATGGAAAAGCAATAGGTTTATTAGACTTACATGATTAATTGTACAGCATCGAACTTCAGTAAGCAATGGCAAATACAAGAATGGTACTATTCTCTTTAACGACAGTAATTGAGTGACAAAAATCCTCGAAAGGTACTTCTTCACTACCTTATAACATGAGTTCTGATTCTGAGCAATAATCACTATTTTCCAATTGGCCCATCTCCTTTCGGAGGGCCCACCACTTTACTCTTATGCTGACAAAATCAGACTATTATGCTGCTAAACTACCCAATAGTTTATTCGCAACATTCTAATCACTAAAATACCCGTATTCTTAATAAAAACTTCAAACTAAGTTTTAGACAATGTCCTACTCTGTCTGTCTAATACTTTTATGAAAGTCCAATCCATCTCATTAGCATTATGCTTGTAAAAAGCCCGTAGTTTTTCACCTTTGAAATCTGTCAATAGCGTCTAAAATGTTCAAGAGCGTTTTGTTTTGTAGAACAAAGAATGCGAATCTCTACAGACTACAACAAAAGTACCTTTTGGAATTCTTCGAATTTAATCATCTCTTATTTGGTGCTTTTCAAAGGGATATTTGGCTGATTAATAAATGGGAGTTTAAAACAGAATTTCAAACTTAATTAAGGGAGTTTGATTTACATCGGAAATGTATTTAGAATAAAATAAATTTTTCATATTTTAAAGTAAACGTTGTGCATGGTACAATAAACGACCACGAAAGGTTTTTAGCCATGAACCCCGAGATAGCAAAACAAAGGTCAAAGGTAGATGACAAGCCCTTATATCCTATACCAGACGAAATTGAACGGGAGCAAATAAATAAAACACAGATAGAGGAAGACATCTTCCATAATATTTGGCAATGTAATTTAAAGGGAAGTTTATTAAACCAAATAAATGAAAATAATTTGGAAAAGGTAAACCAGCCTTACATTACGACTTCGAGTGAGGGGAATGGTTCTAGTAACGCAGAAACACACACAGAATCGAGATTACCAGAACCTCAATTACAACCCATGGACGGAATAACCAGTTAGGAAATAAATGACAATTCGGAAGGAAATACTTCGGTGCAAACAGTTGATAATTATGAACAAGGAAGATTGATCAATGAAAGAAAGGCTAAATCAAAACCACTAAATTGTAAAAATGCTAGTTTAAAGGATTTTCTCGGCGGAAAAACAGCAAAACCTTAATAAATAACAGACATACCTTATTATAAATTTAAACTTTCAAAAGGCTGCTCACAACCAGTATCCTCTGGAAGAGTACAAAACCCTTCAAAATCAGCAACCTGAACAGAGTATAATTTAGTTTCTTTTATCGCTAGATCGGTATGAAAGTGTTCGAGGGTAAATAATGAAATTCCACCGAGGACCAAAACCATACACCGAGGATTAATAGGACGATGTTCACAGGATGAAATGTTCCAAATCCTTAAATTGTCGGTAAGGTCCAAGGAAACACTATGATGTGTGTGTAAAATAATCTTCCCGTCACTTGTTAAAAAGACAATACACTTTAAACTAGACATAACATAAGCAAATTACTGTAAAATAAGAGGGAGGAAGCCTGGATATAAGCAAAGATCTCCTTTATCAAGATCTGCAACACTAAGAACAGAATATTTAAGTATATTTGAATTAAAGTCGTTATGAAAATGCAAGCGTCTATCACAAAAGGAAAGCCTCATACCAACAGGGATATAATCTGGGAAGGGCTTAATAACCATATCAAAACACCGAGAGTAAGGAGGACAAAGTTCACAAGTATGGGAGTACCACAAAATAACACATTTAACTGTCTCACTGCAAATAGTGTCATGAGTATGTAAGATTATAGAACCTTCCAAAGTTTTAAATAAAATACACTTGTAGTCTGCCATATTAAAAGGTAACTAAAAGACACAAAACCATTTCAGCGAAAATGGTTGGAACCTTGTTTGTTTGGCTGACCCTGTTTACAAGAGGGATATTGCTTAAGGAAACAGAAATACATAGCCAAATAGCTTTCAAGGAGATTGGTCAGATCTTCCCAGTTAACGGAATACATCAGGTAATATGGTATGTTAATACGGAAAGCCTCAGATCTGATTTAGACGACCTGAATTTGATTATTTCAAATATCGAAATGGAACAAATAGTCAATAAAGACTTAGAAAAGGGAAAAAAGAATTTCACAAAAAGAAGGAAAAAAGAAGTGCAAACTATTACATTTAGAATTAAGCGAAGGAAATTGAATTCTCAAAATACTAGAATCATTAATAACGGATAATACAAATCGAAACAAACGAAGTCTATTACCATTTTTGGGAAAAACAATAGGATGGGTCACAGGACTAGCAACGGAAGAAAATGTAGAAAACATTCTTCATCAGGTACATAATTTAACAGAAAAAAATGAAAGGTTACTACACATGTCGGACAGATCTATATCGTTAGTAAGTGACCTCGACAGAGAATTAAGAATGGAAAGGAACAAAAGCTTAGAAATTTTGGGAAGGACCTCCAAGAGAATTATCGAGTATATATCAGAGGAAATTAATGAGATAAATTTCCTAAAATTACAGATAAACAAAGAAATGACAAAAAGTTCAATCCAAATAAAAAAGCAAGTAAAGAAAATAGAAACAGTAATCCTTTCTATTCTTCAAGCAGAAAATAAAAGTTTCCCATTCATTGTCACAGATCCGGCAGACATGCTTAGGACAATTTTCGAAATTGAAAATTCACTACCAATAGGCTATAAAATATCGGTTAATTATAAACGTTACGACTTACTGAAACTTTATAAATTGACTAGCTGCAATGTGGCGACACAACAATTGAAATTGTTAGTTATTTGTGATTTCTCTATATCAAATAAACAAGATGGGCTTAGAATGTTCGAAATGCTCAGCATTCCATTCCCAGTGTCAAACACTTCGTATTTCTTTCAAATAGAAAACGAGTTCAAATTTTTTGGGTTAAGTAAAGATGAAACGAGATATTTTTTAGAAGATGACAATATAGAAAAAGGATGTAATTTAAAGAGTATACCACTATTGTGCAACCACCAATTTATTATTAGAAGCAGACAAATTAACTCCTGCAGTTTGGCAAACTATATGGAAAATAATGCATTAATTAATAAAGAGTGTCAAACCAAAATTATAAAGGAAAATAAAATCTTAATCCAAAGAATTGGAAGGAAAAAGTATATAATCACATCTCCTTTCAAAGAAGAAATAAGAATACATTTCGAATGTAAAACAGAAAAACAGTAAATTCACATATATAAAAAGCAGCTCAATACTGAAATTGCCAGAAGAATGTTCTCTAACTACAGAGATGTTAAAAATAAACAGTATGTATAGGGGACAGATTGCAGAGTAAATGGCACCTTTAAACATATCGATAATTAGCCTAGAAGGAAACCTCTCCATAGCTGGTATAAAAAACGAATGGTGCAAAGAATTTAAAGATTTAATCTCTATATATTTCCAGAACAACTCCAAGACGCAGATTGGCATAGCTGAGCTAAGAAAATGCACATTTCCTTAAAGGACGAAAAAGGAAGGAAAACGGCTAGCTATTGGACATTTTTCTCAATACCTTTAATCTATTTCTATCTTTATTAGGACTATTCTCTATAGGAATAATATTTAAAACATTGAGAAAACTATGGTTAGACTATAGGAAACAAAAGTCTAAAGGATTTCACGTAAATGTAGAACAGGAAGAAATTGAACTAAATTGATTCTTAGCAAAGTTATGGTTTCATTAAAAAAAAATAACTGTACTAAGAATTTTAAGTGGGGGAGGTTGTGAGAATGTGGGAAAGCCATCATAACCTGACTAAATTGTAAAAATAGCAAAGTATGACTTTTTGTATAAAGTGTGACTTTATAAAGGAAACGAAGTATTAATTTTCTTTGTGTAAGGAAACAACGTTACATTTGAATAAGAATACCCTTGATCCATCAAGGGCCATAAAATGCAAATACCAGACCTCCGTTTCAAACTCAAGGGGTCAACGGCAAGAAGTATTACGCAACTTGTATCACATGACAAAAACAGGGTTTTAATAGAGAAAGCGGAAACTAACCTTTTGAACAAAGAACTATTATTAGGATTATATCAAAACTGGTCTCTGGCCAATGAGAGGAAAGAAGAACAAAATAAGACAAAACTTAAAATAGGGATTCGGGAACGAAAACAAGGTAGTCTTTTTTTGGATCAAACAAGGAGTAAGTGTTTTACTTTGTAATTACGATAAACTACCACTGTCTGTCTGAATTTCCCTTGGAGACAAAGTTTGAAGATAAAATTAAAATAAGAAGAAAACCTCTAAAGATTTCTGTCATTTGGAGATAACTTTAATGCGTATATGGGAGAAAATAATAACAACTAGTGCTGAAATCTACATTTACTATAAAGTTGGTGATTTTGGGTTTAAGTAGTATTTCCAATTAGACAAGGCTTGAGCTATTTGGACAAAACAGCATTTTAAGGTTAAAATAAGCTAAATTAAATTTCTTCCCAGAAATTTAAGCTTTGAATTACTGAGGGTTCAAAGAGGGAAGGAACCTTAACCAAGAAGAGAACGCTAGGAGAGCCATTTGTGCTTCCCCTTTTTAGCCTAGAGTCCCTTGAGGCTTAGCTTGACTTTATAAGGACCTTATATCCAAAAATTGGAATTATCGGACAATAACATTACTTACCCCCCCCCCTTTGTGCAATCTTCAGACGTTTATACGAAGAGAAACACCGTTCCCTTTTTAATCATTCTTTCATTTCGTTAAACCCGTACTGCATGTTTATACAAAGGTGACCTTAATGTATATACTGGTAGGTTAGGGAAAAAGGGAACAATATTGTCAGCTTAAGAATTTCCAAACCTTTATGTCCAGATATTTTCAATTAAGTTTTCCCTGCTAAAATTAAAGCTTAATAAAGGTCCACGGAATACACAGCCCTTTTCAAGAAATAATAAGAGAATCTCTTGGTTTGGGTTAATGAAAATTGAATTAAAAATCAAGTATGGTTATTCTTAGCTTAGCTCAACAGTAGTTTTAACTAAAGGATTTTAATAACCCAGAACTCAAGCCTTGACTAGCTGTTCAAGTGTAACCTTTTTAAGTAGAAACATTTGATAGCCTAGAATTAACTTAATCTTTTTCTTTTCGGTAAACATTGGTGGATTGAACAAGTAGATCATTTGACCTTAGACCTAGAAGAGGTTTAGAAAGATTCAACATAATCAGAATTAGAATATTTTTCTTTTTATCTTCTTTTGTAATAAAAATCAGTTGTCACTGAATTCTGAGTACTGATTTCTTACCCAACGCCTCAGTTTGTATCACGTTATCAAATATATTAGCCCTGTTAGTAGGGGCAACCTTACACAAGGGATATAGTCCTATGGTCTACCTCAAATAATTTTGAACTGGCCCAATCCAAGTTACAAAAGTCACTTTAAGCGTTTGAATGTTTCTCCAACAATTCATGTCTACCCATCGCCCCATCAAAATCAGAGATAGTACAGTTTCATAATAAGAGAAACCCCCAATCCGCCCTACTAATCCAAAATGGTGTTGACATCCATTGAGCAACAAAGCAACAAATATCTAGGCCTCACTCTAGACCTAAAACTAACTTTCAGGCTCCCCATTGAAAATATGAGAATAAAATGCCTAAAAAAATACGCATCTTACAAAGGCTACTTAATACGCCTTGGGGTTGCCATGAAAAAACTCTAATAAATTTCTATAAGACTTATGTCAGATCTCAGATTGATTATGGACTAATTGTCTACGGCTCAATCTCAAAAACCCTATTATGCAGTCTGGAGACTGTCCAGAATACTATGATCCGTGGTATACTTGGCCTCAGGAACCACACCAAAACCAACTTCCTCCTCAGCGAAAGTGGTCTCACCTCTATTGCTACGCGTAGAGAAAACCTACTTACCGACTACCTTACAAAAATTTAACGTAACAGTTCTCATAGATTACATGATTGGCTAAGAAACCCTGGTGCTTTTAGGGGCCTTGCACGAGAATTTGCAACCACCCAAATGACCTTCCCCATACCCTTATCTTCTTTATTTCTACTATACCCACGGATACCATCCTGGGCTAACCGCTACCCAGAAGTAAACCTTTTGTTTGCGCCAGTTATTATGGCAAATCTCTCCTTTGCCTATGTAAAATCATTATTCCATGAATTTGAGTCTCAGAGATATAACCACCACCTCCCAATTTTTGTGGGTGATTCAAAAACGGGATCCAGCACGGCTTGTGGAGTCCACTTCCCATCATTATGTATAACAGCTGCAGAGAGGCTCAATAATGATGTTAGTATCATGACAGCTGAAATAGCTGTCATCGACATCACATTGGAAACTATTATAAAGATGCAAAACCCTTCAAGAAACACCCCTTTTATAATTTATTCAGATTCAAAATAAGCCCTTGCCTTAATATAACCAGAGTTTTCAGAGTACCCAGACAATGATATCTCCACCACTCTTATACTATTGAACCAACTACTTAAATAAGGTATATCCAAAAAATTCCAATACTTCCCAAGTCACATGGGCATTAAAGGAAACCACAAGGCAGATGAAATAGCTAAATCTGCCCTTCAGTTTGAAATAATATCTGGAAGGCCTATCCCAGTAAGAGATATAAACCATTGGCACCTAAAAATTTACCTAGCAAACCAAAGCCCATCAGACCTTTCTCCATTTATATCCTGGAAAGACTCAAAGATGTACAACGGAATAGGATCAAATGCTACTTGTCTTAACTGCCAAACATATCACTTCCAAAACACAACCACTCCAAAGGTAACGAGCACTCTTTGCCACCTATGCCAAACCCATGACGAGACCATCAACCACGTTCGTTTTGGTTGCCCTGTGGCCACGGGCGTCCCGAGGGAGGGGGTTAGGGGCACGCCGCCCTTCCAACGGTTTTGAAATTCTGTACAAGTTTCACGCTTGGTAGATTATTTGATTTCATTTTTGCTCATTTTTTGTTTAATGGAGTTCTTTAATTTTCTTTGAAAACTTATTTGGTGGAAAAAGTTTTTTTTTTAATTAATTACTGTTCGTTTTATATTGATATAATCTTTTCAGGGAAAAAGAAAGTAATACTTTAAATTTTTTCGTTTTTTTTAAGACTTTACAGTTTGGCCTGCTATTTGTATGCTGGAGAAAAATTTTCAGCAAACTTTAACAACATATACCCACTTAAAAATCTAGACACAAATAGTAGTGTTTAATTTAGTTTCATACTTCCTCTAGTTGACCTGAAATAGAAAACTTGATACCATTCGCAAAAAAATTGTTTACTTTCTTTGATAGCTTGGATAAACTTATGCTATTTTGATTTGGTTAGATTTTAAGAGCAGAAGTGCCACTAAAGTTTGAATATAATACCCTCAGTCGTTCATGGGATACTGCTGAGATGTCTTGTTGGGAATTAAACCTCCAAATTTGCAAAATGGGCATTAAAATTAATAACAATGAGGTAAAGAGTGAGTGAAGGGGGAGGCAGCGGAGATTCAGCGGAGAAAATGTCAACTATGTAAGGGATAAATGTTCTTCTATATCTTTCAGTGCAAACTCTTATTGGGGCGAGAAGGGGGATTTTTGTTGACACAGAACGCGGGAGGTGGGGCTGAAGGGGTGAATATTGACCAGGGAAAGGGGAGTTGTTCGAGGGTTATGAAGGGCATTGTTAGCAAAACGCAAGGTAATTTTTGCTCTCCTTTCCTTAAGGGTGACAAGATTAGCTCTCCTAAGAAGGGAAATATAAGATACTTTACCCTCATTGAAGATAATTCTTAGGCACCTTTTTTCTACTGCCTCTATTCTGTCCGACAATTCAATGGAAATGCCAGGATGCCAAACAGGACAGGCGTACTCAAGGGTTGGGCGTACAAATGACAGGAAAATCCTCAAACTTTGCGATTTCGGGCATTTAAATTTTTTAAGGAGTTTAAGGAGGGAAAATGCGGCATTTGCACGTTTTAAGATGTCATTCATATGACAATCCCATTTTAAGTCACTTGAGATGGTATTGCCCAGTAATTTCATAGCGGTAACGGACATTTCAGGGGGGATTGGACAGGAGAAAGAAGGAAATTAATAGTAAGAACAGTTGAATTTAAAGGGTTGACTTTCATATCATCAGTAAGAGCTTCGGCTGATATCGATTCCAAGATGTACATTGAGTTGCTTTTGGAATTTTTGGAACATGTCTCTAAGACAGTTGGATCATCAACGAATTTCCATCTATCCGGGAAAAAAACACCAAGGTTGTTTATCATTGTAAGAAATAAAATTGGACCTAAGAGGGTTCCCTGGGGCACACCATTATAGATTGTGAGGGGATCCGAATATACATTCCGGTATTTCACGACTTGCGTTCTGTTAGAGGGGAAAGACGCAATTATTCTAATTAAATAAGGGTCAACTTGAAAGTCATTAGATAGCTTTTCTAATAGTATATTGTGGTTGATTAAATCAAAAGCTTTTTGCAAGTCAACAGCGATAACATTAAGCCAGGTATTGGGTTTTTCGAGTGTGTTACATATTGTGTCCATAAGGTGAACAAGATAGTGGGTAGTAGATGTAGAGCGTAGGTTTCAAAATTGTTTTTGGTCAACATTTGGGATTATTTTTACTTTCAACCACTCAGCTAAAAAGCTTTCATATAACTTCGAAAAAACCGGAGTAAGAGTAATGGGACGGACACCATCAAAATCTTGATTATTACCTTTCTTTTTTACGGGAGTAATAAAACCTAATTTCCAACAGTTTGGAAATTTACCAGTAGAGGTAATTTCATTAAAAAGTAAGGATAAAGGCTCTGAGAGATTGTCGGCAAAGGCTTTAATTAGTACAATCGGAATTTCTAATGGACATGTACTACACTTTTTAATGTTCTTAATTTTTGCCTCCACATCCGAGGGCGAAATAACGGGAAAATTGAGAGAGCACAAATCATAAGGAGTGTCAAAAGAAAGGGGAGGGAGGGTCTGAACTATGGAAGAAAGAAACCTGTTCAGATCATTGGCTGTAACTGAAGGGTCTTCTTGGAAATGGAAGTCTATATTATTGTGTTTTCCCACAAATTTTCTTTATTCTATTATACCATTGTTTTGGCTTTGTAGAAAATAAATCCTGGACTTTGCATTTGTAATATGAAGAAGCAGATTTACGTATTTCTTTTTTTATATGTTTACACAGTGAGTTCGCTTCGGATGTTTTACCACTCTTTAGTAGATTCAATTTAATTCTAATTAGTTTTTTAAATTGGCTAGTAATGTATGGTTTGTCAGTAGAACATGTTTTTACTTTTTGACAGGGAAGGAATTTATGTATTTTGTTTTACTCAGATTTTGGAATTCGGAGACTTTAAACTTAATGTCATTTTTTCCTTTGAGGGCCAGCTAGTTTTCATTGGTAATCCAAGATCCAAATGAGTAAAGGCCATCATCATTGATCTTTACTATAAAAATGTCAAGCCTTCCAATCACTTTCAACTTTTAAAAGGGGCACAAGCCCTTTCATTTTTCAGTCGAATGAGCCCTTTTTGAGTTTCTACGACAAAGCTTTCTATAAACACCTTATATGCCCCCCGGGCATAAATTACAACCGTTGCCCTGAGGACTGTGAGGGGTTGCCGTCCTCAAAGACCTAATTTCCAGAACTTTCAACTATGTTAAACAAAATGGTTATCTCAAAATTTTATTGAATGTGTTTGGGAAAATGATGGGCGTGAGAGCGGCGTTAGTTGCTCTCCAGTCACTTTCAACTATTAAATAAGGCACTAGCCCTTTCAATTTCCAATCGCATGAGCCCTTTTGAAGTTTTTATGACAACGCTTTCAATGAAAACCTCATATGACCCCAGGGCATAATTTACAACCCTTGCCCTGAGGGCTGGGGGTTTGTCATCCTCAAAGACTTAATTTCCAAAACTTTCAATTACGTTGAACAAAATTGCTATCTCAAAAGTTTGATTGGATATGTTAGTTGCCCTCCAATCACTTCCGACTGTTAAAAAGGTACTAGCCCTTTCAATTTTCAATTAAATGAGCCCTTTTTGAAGATTCCCTGAACTGTTTTCTATAAATACCTTGTATGTCCCCAGGACATAACTTACAACCCTTGCCCAGAGTACTGTTCGGGGGTTGTCATTCTCAAAGACATAATTTCTGGACCTTTCAATTACGTTGAACAAAATGGCTATCTCAAAATTTTGATTGGATGTGTTTGGGGAAATGGTGGGCGTGAGAGGGGGGTTACTTGCCCCCCAATCACTTTTGACTATTAAACAGGGCACCAGCCCTCTCAATTTCCAAACAAATGATTCCTTTTTGAAGTTTCTACGACAACGCTATCTATAAAAAAAACCTTATATACCCCCAGGGCATAACTTACAACCCTTACCCTGAGGTCTGTGGGGGGAGGGTCATCCTCAAAAACACAATTTCCGGACTTTTTAACTACGTTGAACAAAATGGCTATCTCAAAATTTGGATTGGATGTGTTTGCGGAAATGGTAGGTGTGAGGGGTGTTATTTATCCTTCAATCACTTTTGACTATTAAAAAGGCACAAGCCCTTCTAATTTTCAATCGAATGAGCATTTTTGAAGTTTCTGCAACATCACTATCTATAAAAACCTTATATGCCCCCAGGGCATCAATAATTTCTTAGACCACACTGCTTTTCCATTTACGAAAATTAAGCAAGAAAAACTGGTTTTAATTTTGATAAAGCAGTGAATAAATACAACAAAATAAACACTTAATTAAACAAACACACTACGAATATTTCGGCCCCACGTCCGGGAGCCTTTCTCAACGGAAGAAAAGGGAGAAAATGAAACAAAAAAAGTTCTTTATATGAACTTGACTTACATCGAAATACAAAATACTAAACACACGAAGAGAAAGAAAAAACAAAAGATAAGAAATATAAATAAATAAGGGTACTTTCGCATTATCGGGGCCTCTCGGCTTAATCACTATAGAGAAGGCAATGATAAAACCCGTTTTTGACATGATAACTGTTGTAGAGCAGGCAATGATAGCGTGGGCTGCATTGCGTATAAGATATCAAACTGTGGATTTTGGATGGGAGAAAAAGGTACCTAGGTTAGGTTAGGTTACGTATTTAATATATGCAATGCTTTAACCCCACACCCCTCTAATGTGCAAATATATACCCCAAATTTGTTTCTAAACTATTATATATTCATCCTATTTTATTTCATTCGCATTAACCAAACTTGACTTTTTAGAGAGGCCCGGATAATCGGAAAGTACCTAAATAAGTAGGAATCAAAACTCACATATTAAATAACACTTCCATGCACTGGCGTATAAACAAAATCGAATGTCTATAATGATACACTCCTCTCCTCACAATGTATAGATGAAAATCTATCAAAAAATGAAGGATATATTTATACTTGAAAAAAACAATAAAGGTCAGCTAACCCCCAGCCCATAACCCCAAATTAAATCTCACAAGTTCATCAACCAATTTATGAATTATAAATTGAACGTATTCTTTTGGTTGCAAGCCTAGCTGCAGTTCGTTTACTTTTCCCAGCATTTAACCTATTCTGACCCTTTGTTCGCAAGGTCACCATTCGTTTCAGAATAATTATTAAAATCAGTACTGGTTGAATATTTTGTCTGCTTTTTAATGAAACTATTATAAATTGAATTGATCCTACATTCCCATTCATCTCTATTGATACTAATACCCCCATAGATTATCTTTTTTATTTCTATAATTTCTCTGAAGCTTTGTAAAAGTCCTACAGACGGATCTACTATTTTTGTTTGATCAAATAAAATACTGTGATGAGGAAAATTATAAACATGTTCTGCAACAGCTGACTCAAACGTTTCTGGTGTTTTATTATGTTTTAGAGAGCAATCTATGGCATTCTTTTGTTGCTGTAGCCTATTTCCTAAAATCTGTTGTGTTGTTCCCACGTAAAATTTACCACAACTTTTAACTGCGTTGAACAAAATGACTATCTAAGAATTTTGATTGGATGTGTTTGGGGAAAAGGTAAGCGCGAGAGGGGGATTAGTTGAACTCCAATCACTTTTGACTATTAAAAAGGGCACTAGCCCTTTGAATTTTCAATCAAATGAGCCCTTTTTGAAGTTTCTACGACAAAGCTTTCAATAAAAACCTTATATGACCCCAGGGCATTACTTACAACCCTTACCCTGAGGGCTGTGGGGGGAGTGTCATCCTCAAAGATATAATTTCCGGATATTTCAACTACTTTGAACAGAAGGGCTATCTCAAAATTTTGAGTGGATGTGTTTGGATAAATGGTGGGCGTGGAAGGGGTGTTAGTTGCCTTCCAATCACTTTTGACTATTAAAAAGGGCGCACTAGCCATTTCAATTTCCAACCAAATGAGCCCTTTTGGAAGTTTCTACGACAACGCTCTCTATAAAAACCTTATATGCCCCCGGGGCATAACTTCCAACCCTTGTCCTGAGGACTGGGGAGGGGGGGGGCTGTCATCCTCAAAGACCTAATTTCCAGAACTTTCAACTAAGCTGAACAAAATGGCTATCTCAAAATTTTTATTGTATGTGTTTGGGGAAAAGGTGGGCGTGAGAGGGGGGTTAGTTGCCCTCCAATCACTTTCGACTATTAAAAAGGGCACTAGCCCTTGGAATTTCCAATAGAATGAGCCCTTTTTGAAGTTTCTACGACAAAGCTTTCTATAAAAACCTTATATGCCCCCAGGGCATAACTTACAACCCTTGCTCTGAGGGCTATGGGGGAGTGTCCATCTCAAAAACATAATTTCTATGTGGAAATCAACAACGTTGAACAAAATGGCTATCTCAAAATTTTGATTGGATGTGCTTGGGGAAATGGTGGGCGTGGAAGGGGTGTTAGTTGCCTTCCAATCACTTTCGGCTATTAAAAAGGACACTAGCCACTCCAATTTCCAATCGAATGAGCCATTTTCGAAGTTTTTACGACAACTCCTTCGATACGAAGTGCCCTGGTCTAAGGCCAAGAAAAAAAAAATAAATAAATAATACATTGTGCCCACCCCACATCGTTCTTTACTTAGGCAGTGCTATTGCGCTGCCTATGATAAATATTAACAAGGGAAAAGTGCAAGTTACTAATTTGTCTCATGCTTCTCTGAATCTGGGTAATGTTGCTTTTGAGGAAGAAGAAGAATTAAATGAATTTGATTTTGTTTGGCTTTATTGGATAAACCATCTTCAATGAAGGAAAAAGAGCTGCATCTGAGATGGGACAATTATAGTGCTGTATATAAAGGAAGCTTTGCTGCACTTCTGAATCATGAACATTTTACAGACGTCACTCTGTCATGTGATAATCAGAGCATAAAATGTCACAGACTTGTTTTGTCTGCCTGCAGCTCCTATTTTGAGAATTTACTTATTAGCAATTCATATTCTCAACCCATTATTATACTGAAAGATGTAAAATTTTGTGACTTACAAGCATTAGTGAAGTTCATGTACATAGGAGAGGTGACTGTTACACAAGCACACTTTGATTCTGTGCTAAGATTAGCTGACATGCTGAAAATCACAGGACTTGCTGATGATAAGGGACCATCTCCCTATTTTACGGATATTAGTTACCCATCTCAGAGTACAGATGCTTCAAAACCAAATGTGAAAAGAAAAAAGCTTGACACAGACTTCTTTGAAAGTAGTGAATTAATACAACATTCATCACAGGATACATCTTTTGTTTTTACTGCCCTTAATGCCACTCCCTCAAGTGATTCTTGTAAGTCAGTCCCTAGTCCCTTACTAGTCCATCAGAAAGATCTCATTGCAAAAGACCCACTTGTAAGTAACTGCAATTTTTCCAAACTCATTCATATGAAAAAATTACCAATTTACTTGACTACTTTTTTTTATTGAGAAAGCCCATTAATTAAAGAAAAACAGAAGAATATTCAGTTTTTGTGCATAGTAAATACAACTGTTTAAATCTCCCATAGTAAGGACAGTTCCAAATTTCTGAATTGTATTGACTTGACACTATTCATGATGCTACAACTTAGCTTAGGCCTAGGCCTAATAGGTCTAGGTTTTTTTTTTTTTTTTTTTTTTTTTTTTTTTTACAGTGCCTTATATATCTTGAACTGAAATCCACAGGGACTCGTAAAAAGCATAACAATCTTAAAAGACTAAAAACAATTCTTGTTTCAAGCTAAGTGTTTTTGATTTCTTGTATTATAAGAAAAGAAAAAGAAAATCACCATCATGACCAACATTACTGAAAAAACAAATGGATATTGATGGACAGTTTAATATATATATTCATATTCATTCCTAGGAGTCTTAATGATTTTGGATTTATTCAATTAAGAAAGAAAAAATATTTAAAGTGTATTTTGTTTTCAGTATAGTGCAAATTATGTTCTGGTCTTTAGAAGGAATGAGGGAAGTCAGTCCTACCCCTCTTAGCTTCTCTTTGTTTTGAGGTTGATTTTGTTATTTATTGTAATTTCTGCTCAATATGGGTTTCATTTATTTTTTGATGGTCCTTTATGCTAGTTATACATCTGGAAAAATGTTTGACTGTATTTTCACTCATCTTTGGTTTAATTTAGCTCTTTACTTTTCTTTGAAAAACTTCTTTTGTTGAAAGTTTTTCCAATTAATTTCTCTTCATTGTTAATTGACATGGTCATTTCAATTGGTTAAGAAAATAATATCTTAAATCTTCTTTGTTTTTTGGAGATTTTAACTTACAATTTATGTGTTGGATGAAGTTTGGAAATAATTTTTAACCATTGTTGTTCCTTAATGCTTTGGATTGATGGAAATAGGGACAAATATTGAAATATTTGGGTTGAAAATCTGCATGATCTATGGGGTTCCATCATAATGCCCCTAGCTGTTACTGGGATATTACATATACATCCTTTTGACAATCTGGATACATTTAGTATCTTTTGCTTTTGTTTTACAGTTCCTAAAAATGTCCCTGAAAAATAAAACTTAATGCCCTATTCAGGTCAAAGACATTGTATCTATGCTATTTTGACAAACTTGGCATCCACTTTAACCCTTTTGATTTAGTTCAATAGTTGTAGCAGAAGTAGTAATAAATGTAACCCTCAAAATTTTGACTTAATACCCTCTGCCATTCTGGAGATATTGAGGTTACTTCTTTGTTTACAGCCAGTGTGCACATAGGCCTAGTTCCTTTTAATTTAGTTTTAAAGCAACATAAACTTTCCCTAAAAGTTTCTACTTTATTCCCTATATATTTATACCTTTAAAATATCCTGAAAGCTTCAATTTAACATTCTAAGTATTTCCTTAGATATTGCTGATGTGCTTTTTTGACTACTTGCATGCATATAGTATATTTTGATTTAGTTCAACACTGCCCTCCCCTTTCCCTCAAACTACAAACTACTACTAACAACTCACTGCTGCACCAAGCTGCCTGAGACCAACATGGCTATGCATGTTCCTCCTCCATCCCAGTCTATTCAAAACCTCCCTCTTTACACCCTCCCAAGAAGTTCCCATTTCCCTTAAATTTTTCCTTACAACGCCCTCCCACCCTATTTGGGGGTGAACTGCTTTTTGTTTGGCCCTTTGCAGGTGCTCAGACAATGACGATTTTAGGATATCTTTCATGTACAGAACATGTCCTAGCCATCTTGGTCTTTCCCTCATTATAGCCTAGAAAGCTAGATTGACTGACATGTTTTGTACTGTTTGCTGTTTGAAATACAGTCAGTAAGTCAGGCACCCAAAACAATCTGTAGCCAATTCAGTTGTAGTAGTAGTAGCAGTAGTAGTTTGCAGATGCACATAGTGCCTTTTGGTTTGTTCAATATATGCACAGTGCCTATTTGTTGATTTAACTTCACCTTCAAGTTGCCCTGACATTTTCAACTTAATACTCTAAGCTGTTCCTAAGATATTGCTTATATGCCCTTTTGAAAACCTGCAAGCACATGTGGTATTTTAGTTTGTTGAAAATCCCCCTGAATATTCCCTAAAAATTATGCCTTAATTCTACTAGCCTTACTATTAGGAGAAATTGTGGTCACAGTAGCATGCACTGTCACAGTCACAGTAAGTATGCATTTGTACCTTTTGGCTAATTCAAACCCCCTCCCCCCAGCATACCCTGAAAATTTCATTTTAATGGGCTAGGCCCTTCCTGAGATATTGCTGATACAGCCTTTTGACAATTTACATTCAAATTAATTTATATAACATAAAAAATATAAACAAATTTACAGCAGCCATCTACAAAAACCCAAAGGTTTGTTTATGATGGCTGCAAATCCATTATTATAAAGGTCTACATCCACATAACAACTAGGCCTATCTCTTTGTAGAGAAAAATCAGCATTTGAATTAAATCAAAATAAAGAACATCTCTACTCTAAGAGGATTAATCTCTAGAAATCGCAAGTCAGAAATATCACACATCATCCTTAGAACATCAACTCAAAAAAAAAAAATGCAACAAAAGAGGTAAAAAGAAAAAAAATGAGATACTTGTAACTAAATCAACTATGACAAAATCAATAAGTATCTGCTAGGCTATAGAGCTGATGCAGTGTGCTTTGGCTGGGTAATTTTGCGAAAATGCGACCTTTGTCTGTCCAAACATTTTTCATACCAATACATTTAGTGTGTTTTTATTTAGTTCAATATCCTCCCAACATTCTGTGAAATTTTTACCTTATTTAACCTTAGCTTTAGCAGTAAAAGTAGTGGCAATAGTATTAGTAGTATGAAAATATTAACTTTAGGTCAGTTCAACATCCCCCCCCCCCCCCCAACAAGCCCAGTAAGTTTCAGCTTAATGCTTTAAGCTATTGTTGAGATGCTACTAATTCACCTTTTTGACAATCTGCATGCATACAGTGTGTTTTGATTTAGTTCAACTTCCCTTATTATTTCCTTAGATTTTCACTTTAATTCTCTGAGCCATCATGGTAAATGTAGTAGAAGTAGTAGTTAAAGTAGTTGTAGTAACGTGCACATATTGCCTTTTGGTCTATACTCATCCCCTAATCATTCCATGAAAGTTCCAACTTAATACCCTAAACCATTCCTGAGATACACCCTTTTTCAACCTGCATATACATAGTATGTTTTGATTGAGTTCAACTTGCATTCTCATATTCTCTGAAAATTTCACCTCCATATCCTTAGCTTTATTAGGACTAGTATCACATTTGTAGTTGTAGTAATAGTTATAATTAGTAGTTGTAGTATCTATAGTAGTAGTGGTATTAGTAGCAGCCATTTAGTAACAAGCCATTCCTAATATATTGCAGATATGCCCTTTTGACAATATTGTATGCACATTGTATTTATCGATTTAGTTCAAAATTTCCTGAATTTTTCACTTTAACATCCTCAGCCTTAGTACTAATTGCAATAGAAGCAGAAGTTGTAGTGGTGGTAGTAGCAATAGTTTTGTGCACATACTACCTTTTGATCTGTTGATTTTTCCTCAAAAGTTCCAACTTAATACTCTAAACCATTCCTGAGAGACATCCTTTCAACAATCTATATGCCCATAGTTTGTTTCCATTTTACTTCAACACTTCCCTCAACATTCTCTGAAAGCTTCACCAGAATGCCCTTGGTCTTTTTGGATACCAAGGGTCGAATATGCCCCTCTTTCCTGATAACAAATACTATATGTAAACAATGGGTGAATTGCATAACTTACAGCCTTTGCCTCAAGAACTGTAAGGGTGTGACATCCCTAGAGACATAGGTATTGCATCTTTCAACTACATGCTGAACAAAATGGCTATCTAAAAATTTTGATTGGATGTCTTTGAGGATAAAAGATGCATGGGAGGGAGGCTTAAAAAGGGCACTGGAACTTTCAATTTCCAATCGAATGAACCTCTTCTGAAGTTTCTACAAAAGATCCTTCCATATCAAGTGCTTCAGTAAAAAAAAAAAAAATAATAATAATGCATTGAAACCACTTTGCTTTTTGCTTAAACAGCACTTGCAGGGCCTATGAAAGGTTGCATGTTTGGTCTTGGGTCTTCAAAAAGACTTAGGGTATTAGAGTGAAACTTTTCGGAAGAGTTGAGGGAGATGCTGAATAAAACCAAAACATGATAAGTGTATGCTGGTTGCCAAAAGGGTGTATCAGCAGTATCTCAGGAAAAACTGAGGACATTAAATTGAAACCTTCAGGGTATGTTGAGGAGGACTCTGGAAAGTGACCAGAAGGTAAACAGCCCACCTGACCTCAGGGGGTGTTAAAATAAATCAAAATACACTATGTGCTTCCAGATTCTCAAAAGGGCGTATCGGCAATATCCCAAGTATGGCTGAGGGTATTTTTTTGAAGCTTTCTGCCCATGTTGAGGAGGATTTTGAAAAGTGATTGGAGGGCAGCTATTCCTTGTCTCCCTTGCCCTTTTAAGATGCTCCCCCACAACACACAAGAAAATTCCTAGTTATCCATTTTTTTCAAAATTGTAATCAAGTGAAACTCCAGGGATGTTGAAATACTTTATGCATCATGGTTATCAAAAGGCCATTGGTTATCAAAATACCCAAGTTTGTTTTTTTTTAACTTTCTGTCCACGTTGAAGAGGATCTGGAAAAGTGATTGGAGGGCAGCTATTCCCCATCTCCCTTGCCCTTTTAAGATGCTCCCCCTTCGACGCAGAAGAAAATTCCTAGTTATCTATTTAGTTCGAAATTGTAACCAGGTGAAACTCAAGAGATGTTGAAATTCTTTGTGCATCCAGGTTATCTAAAGGCCATATCTGCATTGAGATTTTGCTTAGAATAATCAAAACGTCCAATAACTATGCCTTCAGGAATGACATGACCCTCCACAGTCGTCAGAATAAGAGTTGTGATTTTTTAGATTTGTCCATTGTTTACATATAGGATTTATTATTGGGAAATGGGGGAATGTTTGATCCTGTGTGGGTCTGAAAAGGCTAAGGGCATTTAGATGAAACTTCAGAGAATGTTGAACTAAATCAAAAGACACCACCTGTGTCAAGTTATCAAAAGAGCTTATGTGCATTATTCTTCAGAAGGGCTAAGAGTATTATTTTGAAACTCCCAGGGCTACTACTACTACTGCAACTATTCTAAGACTACTTGATTCTGCTACTACTTACAACTGCGGCTGATACTGCAACAACTTTTGAATATGACTGCTACTGTGCCTACTTGTGACTGTTGCGGCAACTACTTTTATCTGGAATGGAGAAAACTTAATACTGCGACTATTTGTGGCTACTACTTCTATTTCGATTTTGACTGAGACTGTGACTTCCACTGCTAGTGCAATTACCGCTATTACTACTATTGTAATAAATCAAAAAAATTTAAGTACATCCAGGGGCGTGGCTACAGTATTTTTAATGGGTGGGGGGAGAGAGAGAGGATGATATTGAAGTAGGTACTATTCAACTGGTATTGAAGAAAAGTAACTATTTAACAAAGACGCTACTTGGTGAATTTAAAAACATTACGCAATACATCATAAACAATAAACACACGTTAAACAATCATAAATATAAGTGCTGGTGCTTGGCTTTTACTAAAATTGTCAGCAATGAGCTCCTGCAGACGACAGTAGCATTTCGGGTGGGCGAAGGTGAATGTTGTATACACTTGGCTTTTTTCAGCTGGATTCACCACTAATGCTGCAGTACATATCCTCCCTCCACTTTCCCGAACCCCCACGCCCAGCACAAAATGTTCAATCTCATAATTGAACCAAGCTCTATTCTAATAACCTCGGGTATTGCGCTGTTCATTTGCTAGTAATTTTGAATGGATTTTGACTCTGTAAGATTTAATTTGTTTTACTAAGCTTTCAATATACGTGATTTATTGAAATATTATTTATGATTTTTTATTAAATTTATTTGTTTGTGGGATTGCCGATTTATTTTAATATATAGCGTTGATATCAGCGGGCCACATAAAGCCGAAACAACTATCATAGGCAGTGCAATAGCGCTGTCTAAGTAAAGATACAGGATAAGTCTAAGTATTACCACAGATTGTGTAACATAATATTGTGACATAGGGTGAATCAGGGAAAGTCCGACAGTGGGGTAAGTCCGATACCGACCTTCAATTTGTCTATGGTCCATTGTATCTGTGGGAGGCTTTCATATTTTCTTCCATATTAGTAGCAGTAGGCAACAGTGCCATCAACTTCTGGCAGAGTTAGCACGTCTTCTGTTCAGAGGGTTTTGAAGTTTTTTGGACGGCGTTTTTTTAGGAACACAGGTAACTGACTTTACTTTAACTTATGCAGATTATAAAGTAAGAGAGATAGAGAATTTTTTTTCATTTCTTAGAAACTAGAAGACCAGGAGCATCTTCCTGATTTTTTAAAACAAGCTAATGTTATTAGTTGAACAGATAAGAGGGGTGTCGGTCTTACCCCCGATAAGGCCCATCTGGGGAAAGTCCGACATGTCGGTCTTACCCCCTACGGGGGAAGTTTGGCTGGGGTGTTGGACTTACCCCATGTTACCAAAGATGGATATTTTAAATGGTAGAACAGATTCTAAGCTTTAGATAATAAAGGTTGAAGCCAGTAACCATCCTTAGATGGCTTTACTAACTTAGTGGAATGTAGTGTTGTGTTGATCATTCATGTATTGCAGTTCTGTGCCTGCTTTCGTTTATCTTTCTCCCCTGTAATTTTTTTTTCGTCTTAACCTTTACTTGTGACCTGCCGTGCAAAAAGTGTAGCAAAGTAGAAATGCTACTTGGCATGTATCAAATTTGTTGGCAGATTTTGTCTGAAAATACCCTTTTTACATATAAAATAATTTTTGCTCAAAGAAAAGGTGTCAAAACACAAGTCGTGCTCCGCCGTGCAAAAAGTGGGATAGCATAGTAGCAATGCTAGTGGACAGTTTTCATGGCCTAGTAAAATTTGTTGGCATTTTTTTTTCAAAAATACCAGTGCTTCCACTATCCCCAAATTTTTGGGGATTTCCCCCAAAATCTGTCTTCTCATAAACATTCTCAAAATCGGTTCCCCAAAAATCCCCTTTCTTTCAGAGTTGCCACCCCTAGTGATTTATCACTGACGACAATCCACCCCTAGTAACTATTACTTTCACTTGACTTGAAATAATTTTGTCACTATTTTCAAAAGTTTATGTCTCAATTATTTACTACACATCAAAACCAGACATAGATTACTGAATTACTGACCTTTCTTCCTATGCTAGTAAAAGTATACTGACCTTTTTATAGTTGTAGTACAGTGATCAATGAATATTAAGAATGCAGTTGGGTGTGTATTATTTTTATAATACCAATATCATTGGAGTGTACAACTCAATCCATAAACTACCAGCAGTAAGCTATATACTGTATACTTAAGAATTTGAATACTATACACCATTAGCAGTATTAGAGTAAATATGAGACAGTACTTTAATATGATTAAGAAAACTATTGATATTTCTAACCGCAAGCTATACTAAGTTACATTTGTTACTTTTCTGAAAATTTTACCTATAGAAATACTTCTTGCTCAAAGAAAAGCTGTTAAATCACGGATTTTGCTGCTAAAGTGTTGGCAGCTTTTGGAATTCTGCTACTGACTGTTTTGGAATTTTTTGCACACCTGCTAGTGACAGGTTTTCGAATACATTCATCAATTCATTCATAATTCCCCTTCGAATAAATTCATCCATTCATTCATAATTCCTTTGTCTTTTCTAGATGCCTAGAAATTATGTTCGGAAAACACAACGCGGGGTTGGAGGAACATATGATGCAACTCAGCTACAAAACTCGCTAGCAGAGATATCTTCAAAGAGAATGTCTATGCTACAGGCTCCGAAAGTATTTCAAATACCGCGCACTACCTTGCATGACCATCTTATGAAGAAGACAAAAGTAAAAAAAAACAGTTTGTGGTGGAGGGAGGAGTCAAGAAATTCCTGCTGAAATAGAAAAGGATATGGCTCAGGGTCTCCGAATACTTTGAAAAGTGGGGCATAGGTCTCAGCAAGCAGGAATTTTTTGACCAAGTCCAAGACTATCTCATCAAGAACAAAGTTCAAACAAAATTTAAGGACAACCGACCTGGTCATGACTGGTGGGTGGGGTTCAAGTGCCGAAACAAAATTTCACTAAAGAAACCAGAAAGGTTAGAAAACAAAAGACTTTTGCAGCAATCTGACCCCTTCATAATGTATGGTTTTTATGAGCTGTTGTATGAAACTGCTACGGCGATGGATATTCTTGACAAGCCCCAGTGCTGGTTTAATTTGGATGAGACATCTTTCTGCAGGGATCCTGGCAACACGAAAGTTGCTGGAGCCAAAGGCTCACCAGCCACTCGTAGAACAGGTGGTAATGGACGTGAAAATACAACTGCCTTGGTTTGTATCAGTGCAAACGGAGAAAAATTCACACCTTTAATAGGTTTCTCTGCAAAGAATACCTGGACCTCATGGATACCTGTAGATGGAGCTTACCCTGGTGCATCTTACTCATCTACCAATAAAGGGTGGATGACGTCTGATCTCTTTATGAACTGGTTTGAATTCCAGTTTCTTCCTCATGTAAAGGGAAAGGCACTTCTCATCTTAGATGGACATGGCACACATGCTCTTGCAAAACTTGCAAACGAAATTAACGTGACAATTCTCAAGCTACCTCCACATGCTTCAACCTCTCGATAAAGTGGTTTTCAAGGGAATGAAAGTGTCTTATGATCAGAATCTCTCGAAATGGCAGAGGGAGCACCCTGGCAACATTCTGTCAAAGAAGGATTTTGTATGTCTCTTATCAAAGGTATGGGATACCTATTTCACTCCTAGTCTGATTGAAAAGTCGTTCAAAGCAACTGGAATCTTTGACCTGAGTGTTCCAATGAGAGTAAACCCATCCGTAATTGACCAAACCAAGTTTGAACCTACCAAGTTGAGACGCTATGCACAAATGAAAAAGGAGCAAGAGAAAAATTCAGGCACATCTAAAGTCACAACCACTGTCAACACTGAACTAGAAAAAATTACCTTTTCTGTTACCTTTAGTCCAAAGAAGTTGCTTGGCAACCAATCAAAAACTTTTGAAGAGATTCTTCTTCACTCAATCAAGCGGCCCGACCTACCATCAGTTTCAGGAATAGAAAAACGGAAGAAAATTGCAAGAGAGGCAGAAGTGATAACATCAAAAGAACATCTAGAGGTGCTTAAGAGGGAAGAAAATCTGAAAGCAAAAGGCAAAGGGAAGAAGAAAAGTTCAGATGGGAAGGGTATAAAATAAAAAAAAAAAATTTCCTAAGAGGGAAGCCAATAGAGATACGGGTGATAGCGAATTAGACATCAGCCTTGAACTTGGCTCTGATGAGGATGATCAGAGTATTCAAGATACTATTCAAGAAAGTGACAGCGATGACAAGGAGACACCCAGTAAGCAAAAGATTGTTCCTAAGCTAAATGAGTACTATGCAGTTAGATACGATGCAAGGAATGACGAACAGGGTTACATAGGAAGGGTTCTAGACTTTCCTGACGAGGGAAAAGTTAAGCTCAAGTTTCTTCACTGCTTGAGCCTTGCCACCTACTCTTTCAATTGGCCAAAGAAAGACGATTTCGATACTGTAGATGACAAATACATTAAGCAGGACCAGTAAACTTAGTGGGAAAACCGGACCATTTGAAATACCCCAAATCCGTCAGGTTATTGTATTGTACAAGGCAGTTACTAGCAAGCGTCAGTAGATCTTTGTTTTATGCCCATACACGTAAGCTACAACATATATGAGTAACTTTTTGTATCTGGAGTCAAACCATATTTTGTGTGATATGTTTTTCTTTTTTAAAATACAAGCAATCATTTACATTCAGTGATTTGTGCACCTCGGCTATGATACTTGTAACGTTTATCTGTTGGGTAAGTCCGACACTGTCGGAGTTACCCTACAGCAGCAGAAAAAAGTATGGTCTGGCCTTTTGATGCCAGTCAGTTTGACATAAAAATTGTTTGCTTATGGACTTATAGTGATTCCTCGATGCCCTTTAAGATGGTGAAGTCATATTATTTTTGACATATTGTTGAAAAAAGCTAGTAGGATATGTTGCACTTCCCCCAAAGCTGGGGTAAGTCCAACATAGCAGACTGCACCAACTTTGAGACCTGGTGATGGGCTACAAGCACAGTATATGGGAAAATCAGAAAGTGAATAATATGGGAAACTGTTGTAAAAAAAAAGGTTGATTGAAGATGATGTGAGATACTCATAAAAAAAAATCTTGAGAGTCAATTTAACAAAAAAAAACATGTTAAGGTGTCGGACTTTCCCCGATTCACCCTATTCTCCATATTTAAATAGCGACTGTATTTTCAATTTGAAAGTATTCGAAAATTAAAGTTCGAATTATTAACTTGTCTGTTGGGTATTGTTTGACAAAGAATATCCAGAGAATGTAAACAATTCTTGGCATCGTAGCGGCAGAAACCTCAAATTAATTAAAAATTGCCAGGGATGCCAATTGGAAGGGAAAATTGACTCCTAGAGTTTGAAAATTACCTTCCCCTTTTCATCTTTGTTTAAAAAAAACGAATTCTATAAGAATTACACAAAAGTTTTTCTTGTGTAAATCAGGGTATGGGGGCATATATTTCCAGAGGTGGGCTACACTGAATATTGTTTTTATGCCTATAGTTCCCTTCACAAGCAAAGCTCGGTCTCCTAGACTGCATGATAAAACTGATAACAATAGAAAAAGAGAATGGGTTGGTACCGCTTATACGTTCACACAAAATTTCTTAACTATGAGAAAAATATACATATTTTGTTTAAATTCACTTTATTCTATTCTCAGAAGACATTTCGTACAGCATGCTGATGCAGAGATAAATGTTCCACAAGTAGCGCTGGCATTGTGTAAAATACGAATAATTTCAGTCATAATTCTTAGCAATTATGTCTTTTTGGAGCTGGTTAAAAAAAAAATATTTAGAAAGGCAAAAATAGCAAGAAGACAGCATGGTATGTACATACAGGCGGTTCTACATTTATATGCTACAATGTGAATCCGAAGCGCAAGGAATAGGACGCTATCAGCGCTTCTTAGTCATTTCAATTAGAAATAAGAGAATTTGGCGCTATATTGGATTTTTGATTAAATGCTGGAAATAAAAATTAAAACAATTAAATGATCCCTGGAGCGGATCCCCCTCTACCAAATTCCATGAACAAACTAAAACCGATTTGACCTATCTAGTTATAGTACGAATATCATTATAAAAAATCATTAGGTCTTATTTTCTTTTTCAATGATTTCTTTTTCATTCAGGAAATTATATCCACTGTATATCTACATTCTTATATTCCAATGATTCCATCTCTCTACTTTTTCCAGATTTAGAGGGTGTATTCATTTCCACTTTTGAAAGTTTTAAAACAAGAGAATCTAGTCTTGAAGAGATAGATTTTAGGAAGTAAAAGCACCTTAAATGTCAGGGAAGAAATTGACCTGAGCAAATGTGGCGAAACAGGAAGCATAGAACATTTTTCAATTTTTTCCATTAACTAGGCTCACATTGTACTTGATGATAAGGTTTCAAAGGCAGTATATTTGAAAAAATATTAATGTGGAACATATTATGAAGTGTAATGGATTCCTATTCTTTTCGTTTTCCTTGTGTTAAAAACGAGCATGAATTAATTTAAAAAAATCATCTGTTCAAAGTAAAGAGCAATTTAGACACTTAAAACGAGCAACAGTTTAAAGTTACATAACAAATTATTTTTTTCCACATTTTTGGGGAGGGCAAAATTGCTCCCCCCCCCTAAACGACGCCACTGAGTACATCCAAGTTGTCAGAAGAGCGTATTTGCAAATATCTCAGAAAAGGCTAAGGTTATTAAGTCGAAAAGTTGAGGGAGCATTGTGGGAGATGTGAAAAGGGCTTATGCTAGCTTTGCCTCTCACTCAGACTATGTCTTTGCTTTTTTTGATTAACCATGGCTTGATGGCAACTTTATTCTAATTCAAAAATCAACGGACTCGGTTTATTCTGTTCGTCTGAAAAAGAAAAGTTGAAGTAAATCAGAAGGCTCTGTTTGCATCCAGGTGCTGAAAAGGATATATCTGTAATAGGTCAGGAACTGTAAAGGGTATCAAGATGAAACTTTCTGAGTTTGTCGAGTGGGGTGTCGCACTAAATTAAAAGACACTAATTGGAGATGGGTTGTCAAAAGGGTGTATCTGGCCTTATCTATATTTCTCACAGGAATTGCTACAAGTAATAAGATGAAACTTTCAGGGGAATGTTACTCCTTTTTATAGTAATTTTTCTTCATTTAATTTCGACTTGAGTATTAATTTTAGTTTTTACTCGTTTGAAGATTTAATTATTCTTCTGCATCAGTAACTGAATTTCTGTTCGTTTTGTGTTTCAATTATTCTTTGACAGTAATTTCTTTTTGTTTTAAGTTTAATTTATCATATGACTTTATTTCTGTCTTGTTCGGAAAAGTTGCTTTTTAAATTAATTATTTGAAAAGCATGTCGTCCATGCAGGGGATAGGAATAGGTCGCAAGATGGGATTTAAAGGGGATTGGTAATTTTTATGAGGGTGTAAAGAGGAAAGTTTTGAATGCCGACCGGGATGGAGGAGGAGCGTGCGCAGCTGTATTTGCTTCACGAGGCTTGGTGCTGCGGTGAGTTGGTGGTAGTGCAGTAGTACTGGTTGAAGGACGAAAAAGGAGGTTGTGCGTTTTTTTTATGCCCATTGTCAGCAGGCTTTTCTTCAAGTTCTACTCTATTTTAATAGTTATGAACAATGTCTCTAGGACATACGTTTTTTTCCTTCTTCTTTTGTTACCATCTATTTTCTTTTCTTTTGTCTTTATACATTTTTAACAATACATATAATGTTTATTACTGTACATACATTACCCTACTTTTAACTTTGAGAGCATACGCTAATAGGGCCATAAAAGATAATCTTTAACTTTTTTAGAGTTTTGAGGATGAGTGTATTATACCGACTACCAAAGAAGTTGCTGATAAGACCAGTTTGATTAAAGAAGAAATCAGAGATCATAACAACACAAAGGAAAATGTAATTCAAATTCATTCAATTCAATTGAAACTAATTAAAAGTAGACTATGTTCT